>VZSC01007029.1:190406-214868 GCA_013398225.1 Steatornis caripensis | reverse complement strand
AAAAAAAAAAATAGACCTGAAATATTACAAATGAAAATAGATTAGGATTTTTAAGGAATTTTTAGATTAGATTATCCTAATCATCCTGAAACTGAGTCTTTGTGTGAAATGTACTGCTTTCAACTGGGATAATTCCAGAAGTTTCCCTGTTCTATGAAGGAATACCAAGAGCAGCAGGAAAAAAGGAACTCAGATGACAATATTAATCTTACCTAATTTTAGCTGCATAAAATATAGGTAACTTAGTTCTGTATTTTTCTTTTGTGAACAACAGAAAGATCAGCACATACATAGTGCATTTCTACTGATTCTGAAACATAGCCAAGGCTGATTTGATGAATTGCCCCGGCCATGCCAGAACAACTAATTTAGGGCTGAGGGATGCCATTGTGGAACCAGCCAAAGGAGCAAATCCNAGAAAGATCAGCACATACATAGTGCATTTCTACTGATTCTGAAACATAGCCAAGGCTGATTTGATGAATTGCCCCGGCCATGCCAGAACAACTAATTTAGGGCTGAGGGATGCCATTGTGGAACCAGCCAAAGGAGCAAATCCAACAGAAAACTAAACTTACTTAGAAAAAGAAAAGGAAAAAAAAATAGTTGTTTGGTTCTTTTCAGTGAACAATCCCTTGGAGCTGGCCTTCTAGAGTGGAGGAGTGGTGCTAGCATACCTTGGGGTGTGGGAACATGCCAGGGCAGACGCCAAGGTCACGTTTGAAATGTGCAGTTAAAAAGAAAAATAAATCACGTGAGGAAACATCTCCAATGTGAGATACAGATGTACTGACAAAGTTTTGCTGCAGAGATACAGTTGCAGACCTTTAAAAGCACAGAAATTAATGAGAAAGAACATATGCTCCATGGGAATAAAGCTTCTCATGTCACTGTAGCAAGCCAAAAGGATTCTTCGAAATGTGAGAAACTGCCATTGTTCCTTTCTGTGACCTTCTTTCCTTGCTGGTGTTCCCAGCTGCGGCTCCCTCATTTTGTTTCACATTGTTTCATGCAGGGTTTGTGTGTCTTTCCAATACAGCTGATTTCTGGAAACTGAAGAGCAGATGGTTAGTGTTTGTAAATTGCCGAAACCTCGTGACTTCAAACGGTTAGTTGCCTTGAAAATTTGAGCAGCTAACGTAGCTATTTAAGGGTTGTACAATCCTTTGCTTTTCTCCTCCCTTACTTCCCTATATAAAATGCAGATTGAATCTCCTCTATGTATTTCTTAAACTGTATAGAATCTTAAAACGTATAAATCAAAACCACATAACCCACCCTTACAGTATTACAAATAATTCAACCAATATTCTGTCTCTGGATGTTTTCTTTGCTTCAAGCAAAGAATAAAGGATTATTTCTGCATGCTCATTAATATTCTATCATATTAGGGCAGAGCCCTGTCTATTTTAATTTGGAAGCCCTCTTAGAGATTTTGCATAACACATCCTTTGTTTTCCTCCGCTTGCTTTTCATGCGTTGGGAATTCCTCCTTGGGCTTCAGGTGCACTTGCTGTTAGGGCTTGTCCTGATCTGACTGCTGCAGCAGAGCAGAGCAGGACAGCTGAGGCTCGTCCGCAATCCATCTACCCATGCTGCCAGCAGGCAAGACCTGCTTTGCATTTCTTCTCTCCTACTTGGGAGGAGACAGCAGTACTCAGAGGAGTGAGCTGAGGACTTCACCCCACCAGCATCCTGAGAACCACGTGGACATCTCAGTTCCCTGCAGGTCCTGCAGTTCTGAGTGTATCTTCTCAACTCCTACTCTCTCCCCCCACCTAGTCGTTGTGCTTCGTCTTTGCTCCAGGATTGTTCTCCGTCCTCCTTAATCCTCACCTGATCCCTGTTATCCCTTGAAAGGTCCCATGTACCTACACTCCTCTGCCCACTAATTAACTATCTGCACAAGAGATACCAAGATAATTGATACTTGTTTCTGCGTGTTATGGTCTTTCAACAGGCCATGCCTTTTTCATCTATTTATTTCTAACGAGGCGGCAGCCATTCTCTAGGCATGTAATTCATAGCACAGCAGGTCTCTGCTTTTAGTCAGCCTGGAGCTATTAACTCTTAGTAACGCAGTTATTGATTATAACAGAGTTTTAGAGGTGCTTTCTTTATGACTGCAACTTCAGTAGAGGGCGACACTCTTCATCTTTTGGAGTCTAAAGGAATATATACCAAGGTAATAGATGCTTGGTTTCACGTTCTCCAGCAACTCTTTATTATCCATCTGTACTACCCACTGTGCACACTAAGTGACTGAGTTCTAGAGATTACCTTATTTATAAATAGTTTCTGAACTGATTTTTTTACTTTTTTGTTACAAGAGAATCAAAACTAATAGTATTTTTTGTGTGTGTTTGTGTTATAAAGTTTACACATCATCTGTGTTTGCGGCCAATTTCATAAAATTGATGTTGTTCTACTTTTTTGTTGGTACTTGGGTAGCTGCGTGTGCTGAAAGCTAACTATGGCTTTGTTTGGTTTGTTCTGTTACAAATGGCACTTTTCCTCCCGATTAGTCAGTGGGTTATGTTTACCTTTTCTGTTATGCTTTTTTGAATTTGATCACCTTATTAACATCTGGCTAATACCTTACAAATTCAACAGCTTCTCATATGCAGTAGTATTCAGTATTTCCCCCCTTTCATTAAACGCTTCTCTTCCTCCCTGCACTTCATTTCTCCTACTCATTTCAGCAAAGTGGTTCCTATGGCAACACTCTTTCCATATACACTTTAGGTTGTGCTTCAGCATAAAAAACATTGTATCAGGCTCTCTTCTATTTAATGAAGGCTTAGGCACCTCCAACCCCCCTGACTCACAGTAGGGCTTGGATCAAACCTATTTGTTTGGGGGGGAATGTGGATTTTTTTTAACATCTAAGTGTGTTTTGTGATTAAAAACCTGGTTTTATCCGTATTTGAAATACTTAATAGGCACAATATTTCTACTGTCTTCTTCAGCAGTCTAGGTGGGCTGGTGGGATTTATCATTAATCCTCAAAGCTAGTGTTCCTGTTATGAAAAGATGCTGCAGAAAACAGCATCTTCCAGAGGCTGATGAGCTCTTCCAGGTTGGCAGGGGTCTGAGGCACACGAGAGGCTGCAGGATCCTGGTTCAGACTCTCTGGGCTTCAGTCAAGTAAGGTGGTGGTTGGTACTCCACAGACAGGTACGAATTGTGCTCACAAAATAACAATCATCTCCTTCAGGCAGCCCTCACACTTCATCAACAAGTCTATCGCAAACAAAATCGACAAGATGTTCCCGTTCGCAGCTTTTGGATTGTAATGACACAGTCTGTTACAAACCCATCAGATGTTTCAGTGCTGGGCTGCTTTGCGAGCGTTTGAGCACGTTGCTCTACAATGTGATGTTTTTCTTAGGATGAAACAATCTTTTAAATATTTGCACAATAATATTTGACAATGTCCGCTCGGCTGAACGTGACAAGATGGGATAAAATATATCCCATTATTCATATAGGTGTATGTGTGCACACATATGTGAATCTATACAAAATCAGTTTTTTAAAAAAACCTCATTCTTTCCAAAGACCAGAGGCTGCTAGGTGGTGTTATTTATTTGTATTGTCCCAGTGACCCTTACTTACACATTCCTGCTCTGCTACATGGGTTTTAGAAATACAGAACCTATGTGACACCCCTGCCCAAACCAGTTATACTTTATGTACAAGATGTGATTACAGATGTTTGCAGACAGGCAGAAGACAGAGTGCAAGGAAAACAGTAAGACAATAATGATCAGTAAGATGGACTGCAGCCTAATAATACCGCCAAATTAAACACTGTTACAGTTTTATATGTCTCACAGAAAAGCTGATCAAAGCAAAGATCTAGGAAAATTAATTTTGGATAGATTTCAGTGAAACAAGATTTCATTTGCCGGTGACAGAGAAAAAGAAATTGCATTAATTGAAACATGATATGAAAGCTTGAGCAGAAGACTTAGCTGCATGGAAAAGAATTTACTCTGCTAAGCATTATTAATCCTACCTAGGTCAGGTAAAAGAATTTGAATTATATGTAGTCAGAAGACTTTGCTAAAATTTTCAAAAGCATTCATAGACCATAGCATCCATAGGAGAACGCTTTCCACTTCTAAAATGACTGAAGCTTTTAGCAGTAAGTATGTCTTTGGCTTTGAGTAAAAGTACGCAAGGCTTCTAAAGACCAGATTACAAATATTTCTTCTTAGGTACTTAAAAATATATCCAAGAATCCACTAAATTGGTATGTTGCGTAACAACTATTGATTTCAGGTTAGGCATCTACCTAAACGCTTTTACAAATCTGACTGGGTACCTTGCATCTTTAGACTGACTACTTTTCAAACCTTTGGAGTGGAGATCATTTAAGGTTTTTTTGATTTTTTTCCTAACCTTTTATACTGGACTTGTCCCAGATTGCGGCTGGGCCACAGAGCTACCTAAACGCTTTTACAAAGCTGCATTCATAATTTGTTTTCTGTTCTCATTTTATCAAGCAGCTGGTGTCTTCTCCTTGTAGTACCCATCAAATGCTCATTTCTCCATTTTGTGGTGGTTAATTGACTTGCTAGAGAATTAAAAAAAAAAAAAAACCAACACAAAATGCTCATAATTTAAAGTGTCTCTACATGGTGTGTTTAGGCAGATTAGCAGAAGTTGCTCTGCCTGTGATGTGAATTGACTCATGACTTTTATCTGTTTGATCTATTCTCTCAAAAATGCTATTGTGGCAGCAGCAACACTGAAAATATTTTTTCTTAGGCTTTAGCAGAACTGGTGCTTTTCAGACCACGCAATAAAACCACTGTATCCAGAAGTCAGATCTTTATAGGACAATAGTTGTAGGAAGAGTTGTGTCTTAGCATCCTATTTAGCAAATAAATTACTCGTTCCTATGTGTGCTAATTGAGGTTGAATATGATTACTCAGTTGTATAAAACTTCCAGAAAATCATAAGATCTTGTCTATGATTAGCATTGGTCTGCTTTACTGGAGACAGGGATTGTATAATATCATGCATCCAAAGGGCAGGAAAAGCAGAAACCTTTTGAAAAAGAGCTGTTGATTTTACATAGCTATATACTGGTGATTTTTGTGTTATCATTGTGATTTCAGAACACCTTCCAGGTCTGCATAAATTAGTGCAACAAACGTATGCCAGCAATGGTTCTTCTCATCTCACTTTTTGAAGGAAAACAGTGTGGGCAGAGAAGTGTTTCAGTTGGATTTTTAAAGTTATCTGTACATTGGTATTACTAAATACTCATATTATTTAAAGCTAGGTGAAAAACAATGTTTAAAAGCAAATCTGGTGAGGTCTGTGACTACCTCGGTTGTGTTGGGAATTCATTCCTTAGCCACTGGCTGACCTGTCAAATTGCAGTTCGGCTCTCGGGTGCTCAGCGTGAGTCATGTTGGTGTAATTCCAGCCCAATTAAATTTCCTAATCTCAACTAATGTTTGGTGGTTGTGAGTATGTGCAGGTCCAGTAACTGCAAATGTTCATACTCACGCAAGTCAGACCCGAAGTGGGTAATTTGACCTCTTACGTCACTGGGCATGCTTAAAAGTGCTGGTCCTAAGCTTTCCAGACTACTACACTTTAGAGGCATAATGGTCTGGTTTGGAGAGGCGTTTGATTGGTGATTATTTAAAGACTTAAGCAAGCAATGTTTGCCATCCTGTGATTCCCCAGAAATTAGTAATGGTGACTGTGATCAGTAAATGAGAAGTAGAGGTCAGTATCATTTGTGAAACCCTTCAGAACTGATTGTACACACTTGGGAGCTCGTATCTTGATTTTCAAAATGTGGAGGTGTAAAGTGAGGAAAAATTTCAACTCTTTTCTTCAGGATTCGGAGGTTCAGAAAATGTACAAATCTGGAGATATTCCCACATGTAACTATAACTATAAGCTAATTTTTGTATGAGGTACATACTTATTTTTAAAATCTTGCATATTTTGTCTTAAGACAATTTAACAGAAATGCTTCCTACAAAAAATTAAGCATTTGGATTCTACCTCTATCTTATTTTTCTGAAAGTTTCTGTAACAGTTTTAGTATAGGATCTGATTACAGCAATGAAAATATGTTAATTTACACAGTTCTCTGCATTTTATTTTCTTTGGGTTTTTTTTTTATTTTGGGGGGAAGTCTCCCAGGTTGCATAGTTCAAACTAAACAAGAATAGGCTTTTTTTTAACTCTTGAAATTATGGAGAAGGGAAGAAGAAAATTCTTGGGAGCATTTCACTTGTCTGGAAATGCCTCATTTATATGGAAGATGGGGTCCAGCTCACAAAAAAATATCAGGTGGGGGCATCAATTTAAGATTAAGGTTCCTGAATTTGAGTTCCTCCATGTGGATCCAGGTAGTGATCCAGCTCCCATTGCAGCACGGGAGTGACACCCTGTGTGGGCGATGGACAGCCCTGTTTAAGATATCAGCATGGAGCTGGCAGCTATGGTGCAGGAGCTCACAACAGCTGAGGCCAAGTGATACAGTTGAGGCATCACACATGGTACCCGCCTCCCATGCTTAGACAACAAAATTTTACCCCTAGTCTTCCTTTACAGTCAAGAACAAGCAGTTGTAGGCCAAGATCTGTGTGGTCTGTATTAAGCATCTACTAATTTATATACATTGGCTATTAGGGCAGTGTAAATGACTGGGCCAGATATACATGTCTTCATTGTAGAAATCATTCCATCATCAAATCTTAGCCTAAAGGTGAAAACACGCTAGGCAGTGTAACGAATTCACTGATAATGAAGAGTTTCTTGCTCCTTTTCACTCTTCACTCCCTTTCAGAGCTCTGGTGTTCTGCCTCTGCACTGGCTAATTCAGCTTTCTGAATAACCAGAAAATGAAGCAAACTGAAAAACAAAATAAAAACACAAATTCTGGTGTGTTAGTGATTTGTCAGATTAACATCAGACCTATAACAAAGGAAGGGAAAGAGAAAATCGGTGAAGGAGTGCCCTTCCTTAAAAGCAGCAAATGTGATGTTGGCTCTTCAGAGCTCTGTGATGTCTTGCCAGGTGATCAGAATCCAAGTGAAGTTGTGGTCAAAGACCAAAACAAAAAAAAAAAACCAATCCGTTAAAATAATGAAGAATTTACGTTTGTTGTAGAAAGGGAAGCAGATCTCTGAAATAAAGATATGTCAGTGAGAGGTAGGGCCTGGCCTCTTTTGAAAGGCTCAGTGCCAACCTCTTTATATTACAATTAAATACTGTGGAAAAAATTATGTCTCTAGCTGAAAATTGCGACTTAAAGAGAAGGAAAAGTACATGTAAGTAATTTTTGGAAGCATAAGGAAAGAAAAATAGTGTGATGAAGTTGCTTGCTTTAAGGCCATGTATTACTAATGCTAGGGGATGGAGTTTTCCAAAAACATTCAATAATCTAATGTTAACAGGAGCAGAGTTAGACCAATAGGGAATGCTATGAAAACTATCCAGGAATTACATGGAATCCCAGAATAATTCAGGTTGGAAGGGGCCTGTGGAGATCATCTATTCCAACCCCATTCTCAAAGCTAGGCCAACTCAACCAGGCTGTTCAGGGCCTTCCTCCAAGAATGGGGATCCACAGCCCCTCTGGGGTAACTTGTTCCAGTGTTTCACCACCCTCGTGATGGTGTTTTTTTCTTTCCCCCTAGATTTAGTCAGAATTTGCCCTTGCTGCAACTCATGCAACTTCACTGTGCACCTCTAAGAATGGTCTTTCTCCATCTCCTCTAGACCTTCCCATTAGGTAGCTGCAGACAGCAACAAGATCTTCTCTTTGCCTTTTCTTCTTAAGACTGAGCAAACCCAAGTGTCTCAGCCTTTCCTTCTGCATGGATGCCTGCAACAGGGTTATTCAAAGTAAACTGCATGTGAGAAGGCAGATCTCCTGCTGTACTGAGTATCTAACTTGCTTTTCAAGGAGAGGGGCAACTCTACAAGTCTACTTTTATCCTGAAGCCCTGTGGAGCTCTGATATGAATTATTGCTGATTGTAGATGACAGAAGAGATGTGCATTGCTTGGTTACAAGAGAACATCTTTGTTCCGTGTGACTGCTCGTTTTATTGCAAACCTTACTGTAGCACAGAACAAACCGCATTGCTGCTGCCTGCTTTTCTCTTCCTTAAAGTACCATTAATTAGTTCATAATAGTGGCTACACATCTCAAATGCATTTCATTTCATGATCCCAAAGTGCTTTGAGGATTAAGTTATACTTGCTAAGGTACAGAGGTTCAAAGGGGACTAAGAATGACACAGAAAACAGAGCAAAGTTTGTGCTTGGGGAAGTTTGTGCTCTCACACAGAGCACGATTATCATGGTGCCGGTGACTTCAAGGAGACAAAGCTGGGAGGAAGAACTCTGGCTGCTTTATTGTACTTCATGTATTCCAGAGGTTCTCATACACATTGGGGTTTTGTGCCTTGTTTCCTAAAATTCCCTCCAATTTAGATTAGTTCCATTTAATGCAAGAAATTATAAGGAAATTTTGAGGGAGACTCTTTTTCAATCAAAATGCTGCCTTTGAGACACTAAAACTGTTTAAATGTGAAAAAAAAAATCCACAAAAATTTAAATAAAACCGATATTTGGTGAACTCCCATAATGTCAGAAGAGGACTGTGCCAAGTATATTTCCACAGATGTAACGATCTAGAGGAGGAATAGGCAACAAAGCTTTTCAAATTGTACAGATTGTGTTAAGAATATATTTGTATTTTACTGGTTTATATTAGTAAAGTTACCATTGTAGTCATTCTTTGAATCATAAATCGGAGATAATTTCCTAATCTCTCCTTTCCCACTACATGTTTGCTGGCTTTTTTTTTTTTCTGTTTAGCAATAAGTTTAACACGTGACAGCTGAATTTCCGATATTATTTAACTTTTCATTTCTTCCCAGTTCCTCTTTTTTTCATAGGGGAAATTTTATTCCACAGTTCCCGGGGCTGTATTACAAACTGTCAGGGCCTAAGATCCACAAGATCAGATATTTAGACCCATAGATGTAATTACCCGCACCCACAGAATAGCATACATGTGCAAAAGGATGAAGAGGATCTGCAAAAATTTCTTAGCTTCGAAAGTGAGAGAAAGAAAAAGGAGAATCTATGAAAGTATTGGAAATACAGTATGAGGTGTTGCTGTACTGTAGAATTCTACTACTATAGAATTAAAGCTCCTTTTAAACTATTTAAGGAGAAAGCAAGAAAAATTTATCCTTCAGTGCTTTTTAAAGGAATGCAATGTTGTAATTTTCTTAGGATTCAGTTAATAGTGTTCAAGGCCATGGTATAGATTTGGATCACCTACGCTGTTATACCTGTCTACCATATGTTCTTAATATTCACACTGCTTCCACACTGCTGAGTACAAAAATTGCGTAGAACAAAACTCTATTTTCTGTTAAAGTCAAAGATGAAACATATCTTTGAGAAGTGTATTCATCCTGTCTTGATTTGACGACACAGAGAAATGGAGAATTCAGCAATTCATGTGCTAATTTCTTCCAATGGTTATTCATTTTAATAGATATTAAAATATGTGCATTATTTCCCATGTGGATTTTTCTGTCTTCCAATTCCTAATCTCTTCTTTTCATGCCTTTCTAAATGAAAGTCGTTAAGTATCTAATATTTTGTCCCATGAAAGTGGCTCTACATTACAACTTCTCTATTTTCTCTTTTGTCCAGCTAAAAACCTTTATAACAATTTCTTCAGCTGTCTTTCCTTGTGACTGTTTTGATTTCTGCCCCAGTGCTTCACTGGCATTTTTGGGCAACAGAATTTCTTTCAGAGTATTCGTACCAGTGTCCTCAGTACCCAAATACACATTGCTAGTCTGAATTTTAGTCCTTTTTCTGCTCAGTCTAAGCACACCTAACGCATGTGCATTGCCCAGCCATTTTTACTGTAAATCCCTTTCCGAGTGACTCTTTCCAAGCATTCATAGCAATGGCTTTCATTCTTTGTTTCTTTATATATATCCTATTAGCTGGTTATATTCAGACGGATTTCATTCAACTGGGACTAGCTTAACTAACGAACCAGATCATAAAATAAGGCTGATGTTCTCTAATTGTTGTTACCTTTTCTACCAGCCTTTGTTCTAGCTTCAGATTTAGTTGAAAGAGGTTTAGCTTTCAAAAGCATTGATGAAAATGCTGAGAAATGTGTGTTCTTGTATTCATCCTTCTGAAACCCCCTTCGTACAGGATTCATTTTCTGGTTTTAAGTAACATTTTGGGACACAAGCCATTTCCTTATAACTTGATATGGGCTTTGCTGATACAGTATGACACACAGCCTGTAGTGTTAATTCAAACACTTCACAGAACACTATTAGACTTAAAATTTTTTTTAAATTGGTCACCTTTTTAAAGTCAGGAATGAGGCTTTTTTTGAGGAGACATATTTTAAATAAAATAATGTGAATGGTAGTATGTTCCGATCTCTGGCTTTTTGGGTCGTTACTTTAATTGCCCTGATATTAGGCTGACTACTCTGTGCTTACCCAGGCATCTTTTCTGTCCATATGGATCACGATTCTTACAGCCTGCTGGAGTTTCCTCAGGAGTCCAAGGTGCACGAAGGAGGAAAATCTATAAACCAGATGTATCCTCATCTGTCACTTCAAGAGCTCTTAGAAAATAATTAATTATGCCTATTTATATATAATCTTCTATTCCCAGTTAACAATGTTTAGGGTTTTACTTTGTTTTTAATAAGCGCTCTACTAATTACAGACAAGTATTTCATCCCTTTCATGTAAAAAAATTATGCGATCCTATTTCTTTCCAAAACCTGAATAGAAGTATTTAGGGAACAGTTCCCTGTGTTCTGCATTGATGTTAAGAATTTTATTATCTTCACCTAATGGTGGATCTACACCATTGCTCAGAGCTTTTTTCATCCAAATAGACTGAGACAGTCCTCTTTATTGTTCTTAGTCCTGACAGTTATATTTCTTTGACATTTTTAGAACCCAGTATAATTTTCTATACTTCATACATTTTGATTTACATCAGGTGATACATTTTTTCTTTTTATTTCCAATTCCTTTATTTCATCATGGAACCAGGAAGAACTTTTGAGCCTCCCCTGCCCTTTCTAGAGCAACATCTGTCACTACTAAAGATTGATCATTAGGATCCACAATGGAAAAGCAGTGAGTTGGAGGATCCATTTTGCACGGGCTCATATGATGCTATCTGAAGGCCTGGCCAACTTTTCAGCCCCATGCATAGAAACTGTAGGTGCAGATGATGAGCTCAAACTCTGTGGCTGCGACCCCAATGATAACAGGGAGTTCCTGGTGACAGTTGCTTGCATCCATGGCATCAAAAGTGCCTTTTTGGTAGCGTTTTTTCATATTGTGAAGGTGCCTGGCAGTTTTCTGTTTTCTTCCTCTGAAGGCAAGTTCTGCTGTAGTTTTTGCTTGAATGGTTATATCAAAAAAAAAAAAAAGCCAACGAACCATATGTAAGGACAGAGGCAAAATTATCTTCTCAGCTGAACCCAGCAAATCTTGACAACAGATTCCTATTCTTCTGTCCTGGGATGTCTGAGTGGCAAATTCTGCCCAGAGGCTCACAAGTACAAATGTGTGGCTTACAAAAATTGTGGGTTTTACTTGAAAGCAGACGGTAACTGAATTTTCACCACAGCTTTGAGGGAATACTAGTTAATAGTATATAATAATAATAATAATAGGAATAATAGTTTGTAATCTTTTAAGTACTCTCTCAGCATTCATCTAGGTGCTTGACATGCTGATCAATTATACAGAACAATGTAATAAATTCAGCCTGACAATCTGAGGAATTGAGTGTGGGGATTGTGCCCTAAGTTATGGGCATGCAACCCAAGAGAAAATGTAGGTATGTAAACAAAAGCCAAGTTGGATCAAGACTGACTAACAAGGGAGCAGTTAAATAGCCAAGTCCATGGAGCTTGTTTTGGGATAGCAGTCCTAGGGCCAGCCCTTAGCTACCTTCTTGGCATGTGCCTGATTTCTTAATCCATGGGTGTAAAGTGTGTGCTGTAATTATTGTCCTTGAAGGGAATATGTTTATGGAAGTGCTAAAATGTTTTTTATATTTAAAGAGGACTAAGATGTCAATGACTGTCCTATTTTGGGTACAGGGAGAGGACAATTTTGAAGAAACAAATGTCACCTTGATACAGATCCAAAATTAGATCTTTCTGAATACAAAATAATAGGGAATCAGTTTATTCTGGTTTAATTCTTACATTAAAAAAAAAGCCGTAAAATTAATTCTCGATGTGACAGACAATATTTGGCAGTTTTGCTTGGTTGTTCACCATTATCTTTAGTTCCTTTAGAACTGGATCAAATGGAGCCCCTGAGGTGAGATGGAGGGAGTTCTGGCATGACGGAGAGATGAAGTTGCTAAAAAGCTAGGAAAAACTTTGAGGACTATCAGGCGAAATGGTTACAGAAAGAAGATGGGAGCCTGCAGCTCAGGCACAGGCTGCAAGAGTTTCAGAGGAGTCAGGAGGAGGGAACAGGAGTGCTGGTGTGGGGTCTGCTGCTTCTCAGAAAGTCTCCGCGAGCCTTTCCTCCCATGAGGCCAACATGAACCAGATGAAATCTGTGTATAATTCCTGCATGATCTCTGTTCAATTTGAAATAGTCACTTTTGTATCATATATGCTAGTAAACAATGTTTGGCAATATTCCCAAACCAGAATGTGATTGCCTTTGCTGTTTAATTGTTAGCAGGGTCCCTGGCATGTTTTGGCTCAGGCCACTGCTACATAGCCTGAACACAGCCCAGGTGCAGGACCAGCCCCAGGGTCCAGGTTAAACTTTGAAACAGTAAGAGAATTTGGTAGCACAGACATGAGAATCATCTTGGAGACATCAGAGTTATCAATTATAAACTTAGCCTTTGAGGTCTCTGTGATTCAAAACTTAAGGATTCTAATAAAACCTCCATCTTCTGAGTCCAAAACTCTTTCAGATCTACCTCACGGCTCTAGCCAACCCAGTGTCCTGTGGCATTGGGGCTAAACCATCCCTGGCAGTATCTGCGGCTTCCAACAAACACATGCGAGTGTGAAAGCAGAGCTGCCTGGAAGCCCAAAGGCTATCATATCATTAAAGCCACAAGAAGTGCGGAATGTGAACGTGTGGTATAGGATTTTGGTTTTTATTTTTAAAGTATGTTTTTTCCCCACAGTCAGAATGTCAGAGGACTGGGAACAAATGCTGTGTTTGAGATCTCCAGGCAGCTAGATGCTGCTGTGTGCTACGCAACCTGTTGGCACCTCGCAGTCTTTGCAGCTCTCGAACTGGCAGCCTACCAGGAACTGGAGGGTCAGCCTTAATTTGCCTATTTAATATTGATTGAACACTGTACAATGTGCCGATTTGCATAAATCTACATATCTTTTTCATTTGTAATTAATGTGTATCTTTTTTACAATTTTTAATATATGCTATCAATCAGTTTCATGAACAATGGGGAGATAAAACCAGGTGAAAAAAAAACAAAGCAGCAAACAGCACTTTTTCACCTAAGATCCACCTTTCTTCACCTTGCTGATGTGTTTTTGAAAGCAGTTCTTAGGAAATGAGCCACATTTTCTAATTGTCCCCATGCTGCTACTTAGCACAGACTTTCCTTGAATACCTCTATAGCTGCTCATGCAGACAGATATAAGCCCGTTTAATGGCTGTGAATTACTCTTCTCCACCTACACAGCACTGTTTGTGGTGCCTCTCCTGAACTGTAGTATCCCTTTGCTGCGCTAGAGAAGACTGGGATGGAAAGAAAGATATGAAACGGAAGGATAAAATTGATGGGGAAAATTATGCTCACAAACTGGCTGTCAAATTCTTTACTCTGCCGCAAGGTTTCATAGCTATAAAATATTTAAAAAAAAATACAATTTCTTCTTTTAAATGTCTCTAGGCTTGGTTTTCAAGTATATAAATATATCTTGAAGGCTTATGGTCAAAAGAAGGGGGGATCTTGTTTCTGTTTTCATCTGCCAGAAAGGAGGGATAGAGAAGAGCCGGGGCCTTCTCAGGTATGCACAACAGAGTGGGAGGCAATGGACACAAATTACAACAAGAGAAATTCCAGTTTATTATTAGGAGCAAAATCTTCGCTGTGACAGCAGTCAAATATTGGAAGAAGTTGCTCAGAGAGGGTGTGCAATGTCAGTCCTTGGGAATGTTCAGAACTCAACTGGATAAGGCCCTGAGCAAGTGGACCTGCTTTGAGCATGGATCTGGATGAGATGAACTCTGGAAGGTCCCTTCCAACTTGAATTATTTTTTTTTTATTCTTTGATAATCAAGTACTTCTACGAGAATCAGAATATATCTTTTACAAGATATGCTTCCAGTTCAGCTAGATAATTATAATTAACAATTTAACAGTGCATATCACAGTGCAGTTGACAGTGAAAGTCTGTAGCTGTTTAATGCTTGAGTAATGCACTGAAATTAGTTTGAGAGACATCAGTTACATGTTTTTCAAAGCATGTTTCATGTGGATAACACATAGAAGGGTGACACAAGATTATTTTTCTCATAGGACACTATTAAGTAATTGTATCGTAATTAAAGCACTAGGAAATTATCCTTCAAAGCCTGACTTATTTTGCATGAGGTGTATTAATATGTTTACTGTGTAGCAGAGCTCACATTCAATGAAAAGTGAATGTTAAGTATTGCATGTGTATAAGGTAGCGTGTCTTCATTTAAGTGTACGGGAAGTATATGTGAAGGGTGTAAAGATTCTTCTGCATGGAAATTGCCTTTCAACACCTACCATTCTATGATTAGCTAGGAAATTATTTAGAAACATTCTCATGGTAGAAAACTGCTCTAGCAAAACCATTGTTGAATTATTGGTTCATATTTTTTATCACACACAGCCTGGGAAAAAAGTTCTCCATAAAATGTTTAAATCAAAGTTCTCCTAGAAAGGAAGGATGAGGCTTTCATCTAAAAATATGTTTTTAAGTCAGATGATACACAGTATTTCTTGCTCTGAACTGAGGATCCCTGAAAAGATGGTTATTATTGGGGACAGAAGGTGGGTATAGCTGGTCATGGTTAGGGAGCTGCTTTGAGCAGAAGAGCAACCCGATAACCACCATGTTTCCTGTAAGAAAAGTTCATTTTTAATGCTGCTGGCAAAGGAGACGATGGGGGGGGGAGGGTGTGTAAAACTTGCATGAAGTGTGTTGAGATTGCCTGTTAATTCTCTTCCTTTCTGATATATGTGGTAACTGAGGTCGGTTTGTGTTTGCTAAGGCAGTTAGGATTTATATAGGTATTGTCACTAAAATAGCTGAAGCATCATGCTTAGTCTTCCTCTTCCCATTCTAAAGCCCCAAATGCTACACTCAGCTGAGAAGTTACCCATAAGATATTTATTTGTGTTTTCTCTCTTACAGTAACATTTTTATGCTAAACTGGTAAAATGATGACAAAATGAGCAAAACAGAAATTATGAAAGATCAGCTACAGGACCTTATTTGTCATATGTAGTCCATTAACAAAATATTTATTGTTCTTGGAAAGGATACACGTCACATAATAGGATAAACTGTTCAATGACAATGCTGCATCTGGATATTATCAACAGGCACTCTTTGCATGTTGCACAGGGAAAAAAATAATGATTGAAGCAGTGAACACTTTGTCACATAAAACACTGATTAAGGAACGATCAACAACATAATATCTTGGGCCCAGGTACATTGGTGCATCTGGGCATTTAACTCCTGGAGCAGTCATTGAGGGTGTAACTTCCTTTGCAGAGAAAATCCTATTTTTTCTAATAACCATTTTTTAGTTGATGACACCACTGTGTATTAGTAGACACCCAATAAAGCACCTCCAGTAAACTGCTTACTCCACTTACTTGTCCTTCATATTATGACTAAAGGGAAAAATGTTTTGGTAAGGTACATTTTGGTAGGATATTATAATTTTGCCAAAGAGCCAGTGTAGTCCGGGCGGGTTTCTGGTTCCTGGCAGTGCCACTCTCCTATGGAGCTCCCTCCCAGGCTGCTGAGCAGCCTCATCCTACACATTGAGCAGTGCTCAGAGGCTGCCCTCGGGCTGGACGTGCAGCCCCCGGGCTGGACATACCACTTGGTGTTTGGTAGGGATTTTTCAAATCTACGTGTTTGATTTCTTAAGCAAATTGCCAAAACATCAAAATTGTGGCGAATATTAGCTTTCTCTGTCTAGCTCCATTTCCCAGTTCTGCATTGAAAATGCACCTGAAAAATTACACACAGACCCACACAAAAAAAAAAGTGCCAGAATGCAAAATAGCCATTGATATATTATGGTTAGAATCAAAGATCTCTGGCAATAGAGAACTGGAGAAACTGTAAGCAAAATAATGGTGTCATTTCTCTTCTTTCATATGTTGGCATGAAGCTACACAGATGAAGTGCCTTCTGGCAAGATTAGATCCATGACTCTCTCATCAAGTTTCACCCGGGCTTACAAAGTGGACTGTAAAATTATCCTAGTCCTAATAATTCCAATGCATACAGGACATGCCTTCACACACTAGGTTGCCTCTCAATTGTAATTAAAGAGCCCTCAAATATAGTAAATAATGTGAAACATTTTTTAGATTTCAGCAGTCATAATATTTATCACATAGATCAAACAAATCATTACTTTAAATTAATATGGGACACTCATTTATAGTAACATCAACGAAAAATATTAGCTTTTCAAAAAGATGTTTTCTCAGCTGTCAATGCTGTCATCGGTGATTATATACTGTATGATGGCATTTTCCTTCCTCAATACAACAATAAGGACTAATCTGAGTTTTTCAATGGCTTGTCCTTCTGTCATTTTTCTTTATAATATATACACTTAGATTTTAATGAACTGAACATAGGGTTGCCTCTTTTATTACTACTACATACGAAGAAATAAGATTATTTTATTTCGGTTGGAAAGGTCAAAAATAATTTCTGGCTACAGCATCCGATCTAATGCCAGTCGATGTTTCTTTCCCACAGGAAGTCATCAACTTTGGCCGGGTGTAAAAGGGAAGGTAAAGAAAATCTATTTTCAGGGATCACTGTGTTAATGCATATTAGCATCCCAAATTGATTTAATTCTTCCAGAAAAAAAGATACCTTAATTTTTGGTAGTTTCATTCAAAGAAAGAGCCCAAAGTGACTCCATGAATATTAACATGCTTTAAATTTTACATACATTGATTTCATACATTTAATTGATTTTTCCCTAACTTTCTCCAAGTGTTCTTAAGTCAAGAAGTTTGCAGTTTGAAACCAAATGCTAATTTGAAAATCAATTAACTGCAAACCAAGCAGGGTGTAAAATACGTTCATTCTATATATAGTAATGGTATAGAAATTATGTTACAGGGAGAAAAATGTTAATTATGATTTGACTTTTGAAATTATATTTCTGAAGTTTCTGAAAGAAGCCAAACACAGACCTCAAAAACTTTACAAGAAACACGCATATATAATTGAACAATTCATCTGTTTTCATGATCATTTGCATTTCATTTCCATCCAATGTCTGGATTAATTTATTGTTAGTACTATTTTTATAATTAACGTCTTTCATATGAATATTTGACCAAGAAATGTAGTGCTAATATTTACACATCACGGGACAGAAAATGAAGAAAGAGTATATGATTATGCAAAACTCACATTGTAAATACTAACAAGGTAAGGTTCATAAATCATCTGAATAGGCACAGGGCACCTACTAACTCCTGTGTGATCATTACTTTGTGAAAACAACAGAAAAACTCACTTAAATATAAAACCAGAGGAAAAAAAAAAAGAAACAGAGAAGAAACCATATATTCACTGCAAATTATTTGCTCAGCTCTGCTGTTCAGTCATACTCAGAAAAGTTTTATTTCCTCTTCTTTTTATTAGGATATAGGTAGTATAGTGTAAACACACACATAGGATTTGCAATTTTTATTGTCCTAAAGGTCCTTGTTATTTTGCTGGGTAAGAGCTGAAGAACGGTTGTCCAATGGGTTGCTTACTGAGAAACAAAGTAATTAAATTTAACGGTAAAAAGCAGAAGGTTTTTTCCCCCTTGTAACTTTCTGGTGCAAGCTGACTAATTTTTGTATGCCCAGAACTTTGATTATACTTTCAGGGATGCAGTTTTTGACTACTTTCTAACAGAATACCATGGTATCTGTAGAGTCGTAGATTGCCGGAACACATTTCCTTTATTAAGATATGAAACTGGCTACGATCTCCACAAGGAGTCATCTTCTTAGCTGCCCCAGACTTTCATAGCGGACTGTAGACAGTATTTTCTTTGTAAGGATCGTATTTTTTCCTTCAAAAGTAGCCCATTTTTGTCATCTTACTGCATTTTTACACAATGTTATTGAAGTCCTTGTTTGGTACCAACATAAAGTAGTATGGATTGTCCACTTTCCCTGTGTTCACCTCAGGGTCACTTTGTTTTTATTGTTCTCATTCAAGTACGTCACTTCTGGTTATTCCGCGCCCAAATTGCATTTGAAAGACCAATAAGCGTGTTCTCTGAGAACTGGAGCTGAAAAAGTTCCTTTAATTTGTACCCACACTCAGCAGCTGTGCTTTTTTATTGTTTCCTCTATATCCCTCAGACTGACATATTACTGTCTGCTCTGCAATATTAACATTGAGAAGGCCAAAGGGTTTGTTTTTTTTCTAATTGTGATTAAAAGCAGAAAAAAAGACTGGAGGAAATCACTGCTTGGATTCTCCAACTCTTACAAACTATTTACTTTGAAGGTGCTTAGGTGGCCTGCAGCATTAACGTTTAAATGCATCATTATTTTTAGCTTATCTTTGCAGTACTTGCATGAAGCAGTGATGAGCTCAGAAACCGAGTTGCAGAAGCAGAGATCATCCCAGGACACACAGGAACAAGACTCCTGCAGCAAAAGTCCCAGGTTCTCAGCTGCTGCCATTTGCTCCTTCTTTCCTTTTCCAAGGCGCTCTGCTAAGATGCTGTAGAGTTGTAAGCCAAGGGAGAGAAGACAATCAGCTTCCCCCTCCCCACCGCTGCCCTTAACTTTTCTTTTATGTTTGGCCTCTGTTTTCCATATGATTTGTTTCCAGTTCAGGCATATAGAAGAAAGCTTGGCAGAGCAAAGGAGTAGACAGCTACACATCTAGGTGCTGAGAACTGCATATCCCCAGCTCTGACTTGTACAGTCTCTCTGTTCAGTTCTTCATTATTTCCCAATAAATCTCATTTTATAATTTAAAAAGTATTATCCAAATGTTCTTCTTGTATCTACATAGTGTGGGTTATTTCAGTAGGGTTTTACTCAGAGATTCTTCTGCTGTAGTGAGAATAAGTATTTATATTTCACCTCCTTTATTTCGCCAGTTCTTCAGTTAAAGGTCTTAGAGTACGTTCCCACTCCTAATTAATCCTTGAGCTATAAGTAGTTCAAGAACAGAGCACCTAATCAGTGTCCTGGTTCCTGGGTCCCATCAGACACAATCCTTACAAAATGGCAGCTTGTTCTTAAGTGCCCAGCTCAGCTCAGACTCTGTGGAAGCTAGTTGCCAGGTACAAATGTGACGGGATATCAGACATTTCCCTGTTCATGGTTACTGCTGACCTGTAGATGGAGTATCATTGCCATTCATGCCTTCAGGGTGCTCAGAAAGCACGGGAATGACTGGGCATGAAAGCCCACTCAAAGCATGTTCACCAGGGTGCCATCACTCTTAGCTAACCAAAAGGGTTTCTGATGAGAGCTGAATTAATTGGTCTGATATTAGACCCAAGGCAGTAAATCTGCAGTCTCAGCAGTCGTGTGAACATGCAAGGCTAAAGATGATTCCTGCTGAGCAGAAGGAGGGTTTGCCATATCCCAGCAGAGCAGTTATTTCTTCCTTTCTTTTCAGAGCAATACTTCACTCCAATGTTCCTGCAATTGCATATACTCTTCCTTACTGGGAGGTACTTTCTTGGCACATTTGCAAGTAATGGCAAAAAACTGCAGAAGTAAATTTTCCAAGAATGGCTGGCACAGACCTAGCTTGAGTATCACCTGCTGTCCTTCCTTGGCTTGTCTGCATCACAAACTGCTTTAAGTGTTCAGGTTCCAGGAAGAGCATAACTGTGGAGTTCACTATAAGTAGGTTAAATTCACTCATGGTGTCATCTAAGCTAGTTCATTCGTAGGTAGCATGGATATCTCTGTTTCTCTGCCATCTGCATTGTAGTTAGTCATCCTGGCTTCAAATTCTCTTTCCTGAAAGAAAACTGTAGGAGGGGAAAACTTAATCTAAAAGTGTGCGCGTACTGATTCCTGTGCTAGCTCGTTGTCACAATAAGTGCGGAAGGCATCCTCAGACTATGTCGCTTGTTTTTTTGCAATCTACCACAAACGCAGGCCTGAATTTCACAGTTTTCTCATGAAGACTGTTCTGTGTGCTCGCCTTGTGTCCCTTTCCGTGGGTAGCCCCTTGCAGCACTGCCATGGACTTCTTCAGTGAAGCAGATCTGCTCTTTCCACTGCACATACCGTGCCTCTAACTGATGTCTGTAGAGCTGTTGCTTTCTCCATGCATCAGTAATTGCTGTAGGTAACGTGAAGGACTATGCCAAGCTGACAGATTTTCATCACCATCTTCAGAGGAGTCAAGTGTATCATTCCTGTGCTGTATTTCTTCCCCAAATCAGCCACCTACTCCTCCCACCACAAAGTGCATGCAGAGTTAAACCGCGAATCGCTGGAGGATCTTCGTGTTGCTCCGCCATTCTTTGCCATACAAAGCTGTTAACTCAATTTTCCCCTGCATCAGCTTATAAGGACTTGACTGTGGGACACCCTGTCTGTGTAAAAGATGTGTAAAAGATGCTTGTCTGGTTTGCTACTGAATCTAATCTTTTACCTAATAGAAAGTGATTCTTGGGCTACTTTTCCAGCTCTTGGAGTTAGTAAGTCCTTTATGATTTGGTTTGGATTCGAATGTTGAGTTTCAGGTAACTTTAACTCATTTAAAAGGAAAGAGCAGAAAGAAAACAATGGCAAACACAAGGTTAAAGGGAAACTGAAAGTCCAGACGACAACAACAAAAAAAACAGTTCTGGATGCTGAGCTATATCATTCAAGTTTCTTAGTTCTTTTAACCAGCTGAACCAATCTAAGCCATACAGAAAATCAACATTTTTATGAAGTCTCAGACTGCTCCTGAGATATTCACTGTCTTATAAATGGGCTGCTGCAGTATTCCAGGTTCATGGGGTACTATAAAAGGCTTTTCAAGTCCAGGCAACCTCTCCAGAGGCTCTAGGGAAAGTGCCATCTGGCCTTCCTTCCTTTTAGCAGCTCTTCTTTATTACTGATACAATCATTCATATTCTTGAGACTATTAAGCCACCATTAAGAGAGTTCAGCCCTCCTAACTAGCAAAGCAAGTTCTTGTCATTGCCCTTGATCAACTGGAATTGCTCTCCTGGGTGTCTGTTCATTCAGACCTAGCTGAATATCCTCTTTAATTCTCTTTTTTCTGTATTTTGTCAAACACAGCCCTCATTCAGAAAGAGGGCTTGAGCTTGCAGTCTGCACTTGCAGCAGAAAAGATGACACTTGAGGAAGAAAAGTATTGTAATTCAGAAAAATATTATTATAGTAATAGCACTCACACAATTCTTTACGTCTTCAAAGCCCTGTGCCAGCTAATTTATTAATTCATCTAAATATACAATTTTATTCATTTGTACTTATGAGGATTAATCTTAGAAACTGAAACTCTATTTAAGAACTGTTCTTAAAAGGAATTGCAAGCGTGCTGCATTGAAAGGCAATGAATTTCTCCATTGCTGGGGCAATTAAATTCATTTACATTGTCCCTGCTCTTTATTTTGCAATGCATGATGTAAATAAGTTACAGCAATGAAATCTTGTGTCTGACTCAATATGTGGTACTATTTTACTGTATATTTGTAAAAGGACAGATTCTCATTGAATTCAGATGTAAGAGAGTGGAGTAGCTTGTCAGATTCATAAATGCTCAGTGATCTCATCTGGAATTAAAAGTTTGATAGATTTCTGTACTCAAAAGGTACATCAATGACTCTATCTCACCCTACCACCCTTCAGAGAGTATAGGTGCTGGAATTCCCTGTAACCAGTGGTTACCTTTATCAAGAGTAAGAAAAGACCTTTACAAGTATGCTGACCTGATTTAATTTGAAAAAGGTAGTCTCAGAATTAACTAAACTCATACAGATTTCATGGCAATTCTTAGATCTCCCTCCCTAACCCAGATAAGTTAGTGCCGTTGCTGGGAGGAAGGTGGTGAACAACCTGATTAGGGACCTGCAGCCGTTGAGGTTCTGGGTTTTGTTTTGTAAGAGGCCCAGAAGAATCTGGGCTGTTGTGAAATGTTGCAGATTGAGGCAGAGCAATTGTTGAGTCTGAGATCTAAGCAGAAACATCCATAAGAAACAAATTTTTTTTTAGATCCCCTGATCATCAGAAAGCTGAGATTTCTTACTGTTACTGCACTTCTGGATGTTATTGTCTGATAAATGCCCAGTCCATTTTTAAATCCTGCTGAGCTCTTTGTTTTAGTGATCCTCTCTGACAGTGACAGCAACAGGCTACCAGATGAAAGAGCACTTCCTTTACCCAGTATAAATCTGACAAAAACTCACTAAAGGAATTGAAGATCATAATCACTGAATGCAGGGTACTGAATAAACACCTCTTTAGTTTGCATGATGGCTTCTTAGGCCCCATGTCAAGAACTACTGACCAGTGTACTGATCACTCATACCGTTTGGAGTAGTCTGGAAATTATCTCTGTTGATGCCCGTTTATTCACCTGGAACTCTGGGTCCACACAGTGGCAATCCTGGAGATCTAGTTTTGCTTCATTGGGATGCGAATTAACTGTACTAGCTAATTTGTGATCTTGATACTATGAAATATGCCTGTAGTTACTCTTAATTTGATGTTTCCTTAACTGCTTCTTGAGGAGAAAATGTAACTACCCTTGTTATTCCAGCTGAATGCCCTGATTTTCCCCCAGCGATCTGTGTGCTCACTTGAGATAGCAAAAAGGATGTCTATGATGTGTAGTCAATATAGTCCATGTGACTACGGAAGAAAGAAGTCATGTTTTGCAGCAAATGGAAATGCTTTTCTCTTTTTTTTTTTTATTTTTAGATCGTTTCTAGTTTGCACCTTGAAGCAAAGAATGTCAAAGTCAATACCAAATGCGTTTGTTACAAATGCTTTTAAAAAATCCATACTATATATATATGTAGGTATACAGAAATCTGGCAGCCATATGGAATTTTCACACACCTGTCAGTAAAGTGAGAAAGTTTGAATGTGAAATCTCACATTCTGCACCAGGCCATATGAACAGAGCTCCGAAGCCATGGGTTGTGCTATGAGTGTATCCATTCACTGAGAAGGCAGCAGTTTTACAGAGCAGCACACTGCTGAATATTATGGCAATATCAATTATTAAATATTTCCCATGGAAAGGTAACATGGAAGCCAGGCTAACAAAAAAAAATTGCAAGTAAATGTGAAATAGAGTAGCAATTTTTCTTAGTTCGTGGCTCTTGTGTAATACCATGGACTGTGGTTTATGCATGCCACCATCTACACAGCTAGGAAATGTTGCAGTGTCTTACATTTTTGTGATACTGGTCGGTTTTACAAACCTGTACTTCAGGAAATGTGAGCTGAATTTTAGGGTGAATGTTATGTTGGTCAAGGAGATTCGATTAAGCATTGCTTGTGTCTTAACCACACTGGAACAAATTATTGTAAGGCAGCGTTGTGTTTGCATAGGTTCTTGCGAAGCATCTTCAAACCCGAATGGTTAAGGCAAACCAAAAAGGAATATAGATGCATTTAGAGCATTCTGGTACATACGGTTTGAAATCTTTTATGAAAAATAGGTCAGAAAACCCTAATTAGTGTACAAGACAGCAAACTGTTGTGCTTGGGCCATTGTAGAGAACCTCCATAATTTGCAAGTGAAATGTGTAAACCCCTGAGAATAGAATTTGGTTCTCTAAGCCAAATCCAGTGGCGCAGACCTTTTTACGGCTTCTCAGTGGGCGAGGGTCTGTCATTTGGGATATTTTCTGCCTGTATTGAATTATTCCCAATCGGCACTGCTGGAGAATCCAATTATTGGATCTCAGCTGCCCTTTCCACTGAGAAAGACAGAGGCATCAAAACCATTACTCCCATTAAGTCCTGATATGTTTCCCCTACATTCTGCCACCCAACTATACACAGATTTTCTTTCATGCAAGCCACTATAGTAAGAGCTAGAAACACGTGCAGAAACTCTGCTCGTGCCTCTGGCCTTTGGTGAATTTTTTCTCGGATAGTGAAGGTGCTGAACACAAAGAGACAAATGAGGAA
>VZSC01007029.1:148121-190298 GCA_013398225.1 Steatornis caripensis | reverse complement strand
GGGGGGGGGGGGGGGACGACAAGCAGCTGAGGATGGGAGAAAAGAGATATATATAGGACGTGCTTTTGCTATGCATGAAATGCAACACCCTGTTCCCACATCGTGACGCACATCAGTCAGTCCAGATGGTGGGAAGGGTTGGGTTTCTGCCTGGGGCTGCTGGCGCAGGCTTCATTTGCATTCCTCAGCCCAGTTGTTCGTGGAAAAGCATCCCGGCGATGCACAACTGCTCGCACAACTGTGCTCACCTTCCCAAGCGCAACCTTTTGCTGTGGTACCAAATGTTGGGAGAGCTTTACAGGCACGGGGAATGAAAGGAGGTGGATCAAGTTCAGGCTCCAAATGGAGCCCTCTGAGAGTCGTCATCAGTGATGTAGAAATAGAAAATCATCGCAAATAAAGCATTCATTCACACTCTGCGCTCGTACAAATAGCCTTGGGTTTGTGTAAAACACATACAAAATTCCCGGAGCTCAACTCTGAAAGAACAACATCTGCTCCATCGTAAAAGACTTGCCATACAGAATCCTTTCCAGTGACTGATCACTGCCTGTGTATTACCAATTCCATAACCAGTTTTGTTTGTTAGGGACTGATTGTGAGTGAGTGTTAATCTGTGGCATGTGCAACCATTGTGATTGCTATTCCTGTAATTAATCCTATTTGAAAATGTTTATTTTAATTGATTGTATTAATGCGGCTAAGGTTTAGCTGTTTGGTTCCTTTAGTTTCATACATTTACTTTTAAAAAATGCAAGCTTATGGAAAAAAGAAAGCATTAGAGAAGTGAAGAGCATTGCAAATATATATTTATAACTTAGAGGATGTTCTTAAAATCTATCAGCATTTTTTAAGAGGCTTTTAAAATGGGCACATAATTTCACCTAACAAGTATATTGCTTTTAACAGTGGTTCTGCCTGGAGTAATGCTTTTAGGTTATTCTTGCTAATGTCCGTGGAATTTGCCTGAATAATTTCCGTTCGTGATAGTAGAAGTTATGAACCATGTGTTAGCCACTAAACAAGAACTGTGTCTTTAAGAAGGCAACACTTTGTGAAGATTTAAAAAAAAATCATAAAAACTGTATCTAGAAGAGATTGAAGCTATGTTTACTACCGTATTAAGAAATGTTGAAGTGAAGAATTCATATCGGGTAGATGGTTTCTCCTCCGAGTTTTGCTTCTCCCCTGAAGTGTGGTTGATCATTCCACCTTAACAAGGTGCAGTGATTGACAGGTAGAGATGTTGCACAGAGCAGAAGGTGGGAGTGTGCTCTATTGGTCTGTGCTTGTACATCCCGAGCACCAATTACTGTCACTGCTGCCAGCACTGATGTGTTTATCAGGATGAGTTATAGCAGAATATATGTACACAGGCAGTGTGTATGCTGGATGACCACCCCCTGTGATGTAAAATATGAGAGTCTGGGAGCTACCGTTTTATAATTCATCAGGTTCAGCAACTGAATGTTGTTGGTTGGCTTAGTTATAAAGGCAAGTGTGAACTGAACAGCAGACAGGAGCATCTCGCATTAAGAGTCCTGCGAAGCTGCATTTGGTGACTGGGCTCTGCTTTTGTTCAAGTGAATTCAGTCCTCGGTGAGTGATGGGGGTTCTGTTGAGCTAAAGCTGTTATTATATAAGCTGGGGGAACCTGCCTGCTACTTTTATGTGTATTTTGCTGCTGCAAGTCCTTGTCTATGGTTGGTTTTAGATTTTGCAATATTTTCAGTTGTGTACGTTACTGGCGCAAAATGAGATGAAAAGAAAAATGCGATGATGAATTATTCACCACAGTGCTGCGTGGATCTCTTTTCAGGCTAAAGTTACTTGCCTTTAGTGAGTGTGTTGGGGGTTCAAAGGAGCTACAAACCAGCAAATCTACCTGCCGTTAGATTGCTTTTATGAGCAGTTAAAGAGAGTGGTAGCTGTGGCTTTTGTAACAAGAGGAAGAAAAAGAAAAAGCTAAAATCAGAAGCATTTGCAAATTCTTTGCTTTTATGTATATGTGGCTTTTCAGACGCAGCATTAAATCTTTTGTGTGCAGCGAGGGAGTGTAAAGAATTCATATTGTAGAGCTTTTTAATTAGATAATCAGTAAAATGGTAGCCTCTCTGTGTTTTTGTGGTAATATGCTTAGTATCACATTAAAATGAATGATTCCCCATCTTGCATAACAACAGTGCTGAAATATGTGTAAGACGAAAGGCAAAGGGAGACTTTGGAAGAAACTGTGGGAAACATGATATAGCATAACTAGGCAGGGAAAGGAATATTTCCTATAACATATGCATTACTTTTTGAATTTCACCAGCTTTATATTCTCTGCTCTAATTATCCCTTGCTTCATTATGACCTCTATATCTTTTCAAGAAAGCTCCTTTAATATCTGTCCGCATTATCTTGCCAGTAACCTTTAAATATCAGTAATCCAGCAATTTGTTGTTGTTGTTTTAACCAGGAAGACATTGAAAAGCAGAGTTTATGAAACTAAAATATTAGCATTGCCATACAATACCTATATCCTTCCTCAGGAGAGGCAGGTGGTCATGAGTGACAATTTTACTTTTCCTTTTATCAGTAGCAGTATTACCAAAGGGGCAGTCGTTGCTCCTGTCTCTCTGTGCCTGGTGTGTTTTTTTTTTTTCTCAGTGGGTTGGAGAGGCAAGTTTGTTTTAGCAAAATATCGAGAGGGCTTGGCAGAACAGCACCTGTTTTCTTATTGCTGTATTATTAGTAATTGGAGAGAGACACTCTCTTCCGGAGACCTCTCATCTGGTATCAATCCAAACTGTTTACTCCGTAGTGATTTAAACTTGTATTGTGACTTCTCGGTTAGAAATATCCTATGCCGTGAGTTATATGTGAAGATGCAGGACAGATCCTGTCTTCACTAATAAGGTGTCTCATTTTAGCATCATTTTTTATTTAAAGAAGGCGGCTGTTGGCAAAGTGGCCTTTGCCACATACTTCCTTTGCAGAACAGATTTGCATTTACTTTTTATAAATCATAAATTTGAAAAAATCATGATTTCTTGAGGAGATAATTTCCTGGCAGCCTAACAGACTAGAGTCTATTTCTAGGAGAGTATATACCTTTGTCAGCAGTGCTTTATTTAAGAGTACTGCACTGCTTTTTAAGCATTCAGATCTATTTTCAGTGACCTCTGTGCTAGCAAATGAGATTTCTTAAGTGTGAGCTTCTGGCTTTGCAAGTTCTCCTCCTTTCAGAAATCTGTGATATTGCATCCATCTGTCTAGGCATTTACATTGCATGCATCACTACGTTGTAGTCTCAGCAATCTGAACATTAACCATGTAAATGCATGTGCTGTAACTGAGGAAGTATAAATTAGGACAGGAAAAGCAACCCTAAAAGAAGAAAGTTATGATATGGGCGTACGGCTCTTGTGGGCACCAGAGCTCCAGACTCACTTTTTCTTGTAACACTATAAATTAAGTTACCAACTAGTCCAGTCTGCAGGCATTGGGATGGAGGCTTGGGCACAGATGAGACCATCTTGTTGAAGTTCCATCCAGGTAAGACCAAGGCCAACTAAGTGCAAAATAGCCAGAGAACATGACAAAAATCACTTTTAAGGCTGGGTGCATGCCTACTGGTCCTTTATGGTCATTGTCCAGGAGTGTTGCTGAAGGGAAAAAAGCAATTACTAAGACTTGTATTTTAAATCCTTTCTGCTCTGGAGAACACAGTTGTTTCATCTGTATATGAGTTTGCTACTGTGACCCATGCCTCCCACCCCGCAGTAAGTGACGGCAGTGCTCTCTGTGCAGCGCCATGCCTTAAATCCCCCTAGTTACCAGGGCTGGTCCGGGTAACAGCCGTCTGTGTGGTTAGTGGTATATCCTGCTGGAAACACACAGCACAACTCCAAGAAGTATGTTGGCTTCCTATTCATTCCTGAACAGAGATAATATTTTAGGGTTGATGCATAGCACTCTTGAGTAGCAGAAATCTGCTCTTCAAGAGGAATGTTTCTCAGATTTTGCATTTTGGTTACAGCGGAATCCAGCCAAAACACCTATGTTCAGATTATCTTTCATACAAAATATAGATGCTTGGGGGAAAACATCTTGGATAAAAGTCCTTAGCTTTGGCATTGAGCTTTTTTTCTTTTTTCTTTGGTCTGAAATACCTCTGGTCTACTGACCTTCAGGTTTGCTGTGAAGTCCCATGGCAGCTGATGGTCTACATTTTAGGTGAAATAGGGCATTGGATAACCCATCGTTACTCTTTGGAGAGTTGTTTCTCAGATAGAGAAAATACAGCTATGTGTGACTGTGTAGTTGTGCGACCATGCTTTTTGTCTGTGTCAAAAGTGACTGGACATTGCAGCAGCGGTGTGCAAATTCACATTTGTGTGCCTGTAACGCCTCCGTTTCCTCTTTCAAGCGCACAATTGCTTGGTTTGTTTAGTGGATCTCAGTGTCTTGGCACCTGGATACATTATGCTAAAGTTTAAGAAAAAGGAAAAAAAAAAATAGAACTTTTAATGTAAGCAGTCTTTGCTGTGGAAAAAAATAAAAAGCAAGGTGCATAACCCCTGCACCTTAGTTTCTGCCAGATGGTTTAAAAAAACAAGCAGATCTGTCAGTCCTTGAAACCCCCCAGGAGAGGAGGGTGTGCTCCAGGGCAATACAGCTGGTTCTGGACAATTCAGCACCAGAAATCAGTGGGAGGCAGATGTCAATGAAATAAAGTGATACAAATGCACTACTTCCTGCGTGGCATTTGACGTAGTCTAGATGATCAGCAACATGAGCAGTATCAGTCAAGAGTCCTCTTCAAGAGACCATCTGCTTATTTCAGCTTTCTGTGGAGTTTCTCCATGTTTTCAGGGGACATGCGTGGTCAGAAAAGTGCTGGTTGCTATGGCTGTGTCTCCATCACAGAATAGTTACAACCTATGGAGAAGCTGCCCATAAGCAGAGGTGTAGGATTCAACTCACATCCAGGATCAGCCACAGTAAAGGCCCCACAACTTTGAATCCTGCAGGCAAGTTCACCGTGCATTGCTGTAGATGAACACTTTTCATCTTTTCCATATCATAACCATGTGCAGAAGAAAAACATTCTGTAGAGCCCCTCTTATATAGTTCCACATGAGATTGGCTGTAATCCCATCCCATCCAATTGCAGGCTGAAAGCACTTCTAAATATCTGCTGCTCCTCTGATCTTTGGTTTTCTGTCTTGCCTGGAATCATCAAAGATGGAGAGCATTTGTCATTCCACTTGACAGTATGCAAACAGGGTCGATGCTCATCTGCAGCAGATTCATTCATCGTATAAACAACAGTGGCATACTGTCTTTGGTCCTGTGCAAACTTCAGGTTACTAGCTGGTGGCCTAAAGCTTAGTATTAATATACAGTTTTTATTTTGTACTGTAGGGGAACACTTATGGCATCACCATATTTCTACTCGGGAATTACCAATGCACTGACTCAAAGGTCAGCCTGATTGATAACACTGCAGATCAAGTCCTCATTCCTAGAATACTTTCTTAGTGTTAGCAGAACTCTCCTATTATTTTAGGCAGGCAGGAGTGTGATCTGAATTGACAACGGTTTTAACATCCTGAAAGTTAATGTCATCTTTACATCACACTGGTCGGTGTGTGGTAAGAACCTGCAAAGCGACAGAGTGGGACATGGTGTGTCTCTTCTAATTCATTTCTGTACTCTCAATGAGATGTTTCTTGTTTGGAAGACAACAGAGCACCACTCTGTAAGCATGATTTACAATAATGTTTGTGCTAGGATTTAAAGAAAGAGATTAGTGCACCAGCATTTGAGCTGAGCAAATGCTAATTTAAGAGCCCACTATTATTACTTTTTTGAGTTGTGTTAATAACCTTTAACATTATGAAATAATAAAGAACTGATTGAACTGTGTTGTGTGCAGCCACATGCTGAAGAAGCTGAATGAGTGAACTAGCCAGGCAGACTGTAATCAGTTCACTTTGTTGGGCCTTTTTTTCTTTTATAGCTATTTATTTCTATATTTTAAGTAAATTGTACTCTCAGAAACATTTTTGCTGTGTTCAGTAATGTGTACAATGAGTAGAAAAAACATTCAGAGTGGCTAGTAACACTAAGGAGCAAATGTTTCTACCTAGTGGTGTCTAAGAAAAGTAATGGAAGTATTACTCACTAAAGAAAATCTCTACTTTCTTTCAAGCAACCTACTTGTAGCTGTTTTAAGAAAGTATAAATATAAATACCATCAACCTCAGTATACAGTGCCTTTTCATGTAAATGATATTTTATTCTCTCTGTATTTATTTACAGTACTATTAATCTCAACTTGTCTGTAGTAGATGTGCTTGTGATACACATTGCAAAAAGAAATAAGAGCGTACACTGGCTGCTGCAGGCTTTGGGTCAGGCTGTAGTTCAGAAATGCAAAGTAAAATTATTAGTAAGTGCCATTAGATGACATTCAGCTGTTACTGGCAGTTGTCTGTATTTCTTGTCTTTGAGGTACAACCACAAGAGTTAAATACTTCTGTGAAATATGCTCATCCAACACAGAACCGAATTTCAGAGGAGGGAGAAAATAGCACTCCTACATACAAAACAGTTTTTCCAGGCCTGGAATTACTTTCATTTCACAGTATTTTGCAAAATTAAAAACTCTAAAATTTTCTATACATGTTCTAAAATGTTCTTGTTTGAATTAAATAAATTGTTCAGGAATACTGGATGTCATTTAAATGTTTCCTGTTCATGTTTGGTTTCTTCTATTCCAGTTCAAGTTTTATCACCTTTGACTTATGGTAGACTTATCTAGTTTCACAAGATTCCTGAAACAATTTTGTGTCACAACTCGGATATTTTTATGGTAGCAATTGCATATTAGCCTTTGTAAGTTTATGTGGGGCAAATATTTTGCATTCAAATATCTTCTGTTGTTTTTACTCTTTCATTTCTTGCTACTTGCACCTGGCCACTGAAAGGATAACAATCATAGTCAGCTTTCTTCTGTCTTTTCAGAGATGTGAATAAATTCTGCTTTGTTTTTATTAAATTCATTTCAGTGCATTAGTATGGTATGGTAGTGATATGAAATAGCAAAAGTAGAAGGGCTGGAGGGCAGAAAGTAGGTAGGACGGCATATTTTTAGGCATTTTCTAGTGGAATTACTGTGAAGCACGTTTGTGACTTTTAGCTCAGGTTTATCTATCATTCATTACTTAGTCTGGCTTTTGCTTTACGCTATTCATAAGCCTTAAAATCCAACATTTTGCCTCAGTTGTTTGAGATATTTAATATAAAGTGTGAGTGTGGCTGGCCAAAGAAGAACCTAAACCTACCAAGACAGAAACATTGAAATTTTCTGTTTCGGTTTATTTTTGGTATGCTTGGTTAATAGAGGAAGAAACAAGCTTAGGCTGTAGATGTTGCCTGCAGGCCGGTCAACTAATTCTATCAAAAATGTTCAATCAAGAATTAATGATTTGTATTTATCACGGGGAAAATTTTTAAGATTTCAAACATGGAAAGAAAATTGACTGAGACTTGTTTTACTTAAAATTAATCAGCTATGTGGCATGTTTTCTTTTGAATGTATACAATAATAGCACTTTTATCTTCCATCTTTCTTTCACCTCTTATGCCTTTCCCCAGTGTTAAGTTACCTTGACTGAGATTCTAGATTATGCTGAATTTTGGTATAGTTAAGAGTTGTTTTAAAAGTAGACAATGAAAGCAAAATACACCCGATATTTCATGTCACTGTGAGGTTCAAAATACCAGAAATATGTCCAGTTTGTTCAGGCCTATATGTATAAACTCTTTTTTCCTTATTCCTGTTGTCATTTTTAGAACACAAACAAATACTTGTAGAAGAGAGAGATTAATTTAAAAAAATAAATCATACATAAAGCCATAGGTAGATACTGCTGAAAAAAATGTATCCTTCTACATTGTTGTAAAGCTTTCATATTTATGGCAGCACCTTATAAGTGAGCATTTCAATAACAACACCTGGAATCATTTAATGAAAACCTTTTAATTGTTGGTTGCCAAATTATTGACAACGCTGCTTCTCCATTCCCTCCTCCTCAATTTTCAATTGCCCAAATCTCTCATTTGAGGAAAGGAGAAAAGAGGGGCCAGAGGGGCTAATGTATGAATATCTGTGCCAAAATATGGTATCCCTACTGGCAAAGTGTACTTAGATTATAAAATTTGATTTTTCAGTGAAGAAACATTTTAATTTACTGGCTTTCCTAGTAAAAATTAGACATTTGATTTTAACACGCAAGTAAATAACTTGAATTCAAATGTTAAATCACTCAATTGAGTAAGCACTGTTCTGAAACCTTAGGAACCTGATTCTGATCTTGCTTACACCATTTACATATACCTGAAAACATGCAAATCAAAGATCAGCCTGAGAAGACAAATGTGGTTTAACCTCTGGTTAACATCTGTGAGGGCGGACTCAGCCTTACGTCTTCTGGTGGATATGCCTCTTGCTGAGTATGACTCTGAAACAATCTGTAAGTCTTTCAGATAAAGTTGTAGTTAAATTAATCTACTCAATTTTCAGATCAAACAGCATTTTAATTTAGACAGCGTTCTGTTCTTTGATTTACTTGCCGCACTTCTGTGACTGACACCCTTGAGGTGGGTACCATTGATATACAGTGATTGTACTGCATTAAGTAGTGAAACATACCAGGATTCTTTTGGATAAAAGCAATATAATTTTTAATTATTTTAGCGTGTGGTCTGGAATATCAGCCCTATAAGATTAATTACATAAACTGCCATATAGATACATAGCATGAATTGTCCTATAAAACAAATTTAATGTATAACTTTGGGACATCCTTTTTTTAGAGAAGCTCCTTCTCTGACAGAGAAACATCTAAGATATTGTGATATTAATTCTCTACATTTTTGCTTCAACTTAATTTTCCGTAGGGTCAGTTAATGCAGAAAGGAAAGCCCATTTGAAATACTATCAACCTGTATCTGAGCGTATGAGACACATCACATCTGCCATTGAAAATGGTGCCCCAGTGAATTTCCTAAACATTATTTCTGAAAATGTGAAAAGCAGCCACCTCTGCTGATGAAAGGGCAGGAAGATGACTGCCAAACATTCTGCAATATTCTGCAGTCAGGGAAAACAAAGTCAAAACAATACTCATTTTGCAAGAAACTGAACATGTTTCTAGTGCATATGCAGAATAAATGTGGTTTTAAGTGCTCACCTAGAAGTTCTACAACCAGTAAGCTGCACATAGTTTGGTGTATTTAATTCACAAAATATAGTGCTTAGTTGATCTTCTCCAGGATTTGTACTTGGACTCCACCAACTCCAGATATTTCAAATACAGATTCTTAGTCATCATCTCTGGTGCTAAATGCCAGCAATTACAAGTACTGGTTGACTCATTTCTATACTCCATGAGGCTTTATGGCAGTTATAAAGCTTTGAAAATGCTGACAGACCTGTAGCCATCATGGCCACTGCCAACATCAGGGCGTTTGATATTGAATATAGACGGATATTAAAACTTTATGTTGCTGTACCTAGTTGTTCAACAGCACTATCACCAGGGAGGATAATGTGAGCCAAGGGACGCTAGTACAGCTAAGTGTAATATTTTATTTATTCTAATGATCTTTGCATTCTAAAGAACTGAAGTTGTTAACCGTACATTATCTTGCTAGTGGGGTTTACCAGATCTGTACTTGTAAGGACAAGAAGAGAAAGAGCTTTGCTTGTATGTTACAACTGTATGTAATCACAGAGAATTAGATCCGTTGTTTCACAAAATCACAGAAGAGTCGAGGCTAGAAGGCAGCTGGATCATCTAGTCCAACATCCCCTGCTCTAGCAGGGTCAGCAAGAGCAGGTTGTTCACAGTTGTGTACAGTCAGGTTTTGAATATCTCCACAACCTCTCTGGACAACCTATTCCTGTATCTGATCATCTTTAGCATAAAAAAGTTTTTTCTACCATTTAAATGGAATTTTCTGTATTTCAATTTGTGCTCATTGCCTCTTGTGCTATCACTGGAAGCACTGAGAACTATCTTCTTTTCTCCCTTCCATTAGGAATTTACAATGTATTATGGCTAAAATCTTTTAACATGTAGCACTAATGTCCACTGTTGGCCAAACTATTTCCTAATATTTGGCATGTAACATCCAATATGCCTTAAACACAGCAAGGAGGAGCCAGACTTCTCAAAAGACACGCAAATCCTTCTCAGTATTCTGAGAATACTTCTCAGACTCTTCTTGGATGTTAAGTCCCACTCATTGCTGAATATCATTCTTTTTGTTTGAGATTTGAATTAAATGACACTGCTTTTGTCCAATACCATTTCCCCTTTGTTCAGATCTACCAAATGCTTGCTTAGAATTTAAGTTCACTTTGAAATTCTGGTGGGTAATGAGAATTATAGATTCGTCTGCTATTCATCCTTCTATAGACGGTAATTATTTCTGAAATCTGCCTGCCAGAAATTAAACAGAATCTCATTCAAACAAAAGAAACATTTCCTTAATTGAGAGACTTGCCTACATGGCACAGAGTGTGAAAACAAAAGTGTGCTTTCATAATCTTGAAGCCAGCTTTGGCATTTGGTTGGCTGATTAAAAAATTGCTCTATGAATAGAGTATGGCCTATATAAAAGAATTTAAAACCTTAAATTTACTTGCATTTTTTAACGTCCTCTTTAGCAGCCTTTCTACTCCAGAGATTTCCCTTCTTTCCTTCAGTGTAAGTTGTTCTCATTAAGCTCTGTGATTACAAACAAGGCTTAGCAGTATTAAATGACTAGATATTTTTATGGCCAAATGGGATTACTTTGATAATTGGCTCTGATCTGTTGCAGAGCTTGTTCTCCCATACTTGCTGCATAAAGCCTTGTAACATGATAGAAGTACCATCCAGATGACATTTTCCAGGTCCTTTGATCCTGGATCTCTTCAGAAGTTTCATTTCTTTTCAGCTGTAGGCAGCATGTCACAGCCCTTCCAGAATTTTTTATTTCTTCTGTCATTGTCCATGTTGATGCCTTCAAAACTTTGTAGTGAAATTCTGATGAAGAATGACGAGGCTTAAGATAGGGACATCATCACAGTGTTTCATGCATCCATTTCCTTCCCAGGTCTGCAGCTCAGCCATCTTGTAGCCAGGCCAGATTCTGCTCTCAGGTCGACACTCTGAGTTAAGAATCTGTGGCAGATGAAGAATAAGAGAGATTGACAGAAACCTCCAGCACTGAAACTACAGGCTAACAGCATGGTGTCATCCACCAGAAATTATGGCATTTCAGATCCATGTATCTGTGTGCTTGCAATGACAGACCCCTGTGATAAAGGGTGTCTGACCTGTGGCAAACAGACCAGTCAAACACTCAGAGCAGTCAAAACCAAATAAATACTAAATAGTTCTGTTGTCATGGACACATACTATTTTAAGGAACAGAAAGGACTGGTGCCAGTATAGTCAGTTTGCATCTATGGGGTTGAGGAGATGTAGAATTCAGAAGAATTATCCTGCATCTTGGTTCTCCTCAAACCTGAAGCCAACACAAGGCTTTCTTGTGCCCTAAAGTGAAGAAATGTTGCTATGTTCACATAGACATCTAATGCGTTAATATTCTCTGCCCACTGTGTTGATAAGGCTACTGCACTGCTCTCTCAAGACTTGGAATTAACTCTTGAAATGTAAAAGTTTAGATGTTACCTTGATGACGTTCCCATTTATTTCTTTGGATTGACTGGCAAACACTGACTCAGGCTTGATGCTATTTATTTAACGTGGGCTTCTATGATGGTACATTAAAGCGGATACTTGAGAGAAAGAGAAAATCAAGTTCCCTACAATACTATGGAATGTATTAATAAAACTCTGAGATCGTCCCAGAAAGCAGATATGTGACATAAACTCAGGTCTTATTGTTGCTCAATCTGACCTAGGAAAAAATCTTCCTTCCCTCCAAATATGGCACTTCATATAACTCTAAAGAGTGCTGCCTGCCTTGGCCTCATTCCTACAATGGCTGTTTGTAGTCACGGGGTACAAAGGTTTTCTTTTATATATAAAAATTAATCAGAAATGCACAAGTTACAGAGTTAGAAATTGTTTATGATATCCATATCTTCAGAGATGTTCTCTGTAACTCTGAGAAGAAAATGCTTCTGTGTTTGGAAATCCCAAGACAGTGAATTCATTAGAAAGTCAGGATTAGGCAGTAACAATAAAAACATCTCTATGCCAGAGATACTTCAGAGGCTTTGAAAGCTTTGCCTGATCAAAATATATTCACTATGTTTTCTGTAATGTCCAAAAGGTGCAACAGAAGTAATTCTCATAAAACCTTGAATAATCTGTGTCTGTTTTCAACTGGAGTTATTTTGGGTGTAAGAAAGACTGCATATTTTTGTAGCAGCTTGGCAGGCTGGGGACTAATGCACACATTGTATTTCTCTGCCTGTGTTGTGATTTATTTGGAGCAAGGAGTGTTTATGGCAGGGCTCCTCTTAACTAGCCAGTGGGTATAATCCTGCCAAGTTCTGTTGTCAGTCTGTCGGTAAAAATAATGTCAATAGTAATCAGTCACTGCCCACTTTCATCCCTCCTGCCTTCTTTGCTCTCAGAAGTAGCCACTGTCAGGTGGCGCGTGCTGCTCGTTTTGCTCCTGTCTTACAGAAAAGCGGATTTCCCTTAGCACTCTCCTTTAGCACAAAGCAACCATTGCCCACACCGCTCTTTAATCTCTTACAGGAAATAATAATAAGAAAAAACTTTAAGAAAAGGCTACCTTACGAGCAGCCGACTGTTTGGATAAATGTCATGCTCAGCCTGACATTTTTAGCTGCTAGTCCTCTGGATAGCTCAGTGAGCTGGGGCTGAAGCCCCAGAGGGTAACGGGGGAAGACGTGTAAAGGTCGTTTTGATTATAGTGAAGGAGATACTTTAAAGTAGAATCCGGAGAGGCTGGCATGCAAATTAAAATAGAAATAAAGTTGACAAGCTTTCCAGCAAGACATCAAACTGCCAAAGGGCAATTCTGCCTTCTTCAGACCTTTTCTGCCCTTCATGAGCATGCTACAGCTGTTTCCTTGGCCAGCAACGATAGTAACCTCTGGGGGAAGGAGGAATATGAAAGTCATAGTGATTCTTAGCAGCTGTCACATTTGCAATGATTTCTCTTCAGAGTATTTCATAATCCTTTTTTTTCAGTGTACTTGCCTTAGAAATTTAGGTTATGTAATCACCATAAATGCACAAACAAAAATATGTATATATACATGCACAAGCATCTACAACGGCCTTAAATCTACAAAATTCTTACAAGCTTCATGAAAACAGGGTGATTGTGAGAGACCATTCCAGGTTTTTGGCATAATTAGATAGCAAAGAAATCAAGAAAGATGAGGGGAGAAAAAGAGTCATTGACATTGGTCATTTGTTGAATTGTGTTTAAACTGTAGCAGAAATTAGAAAAGGTTGACAAGGGTGAGAGAAGATTTTGAAAATGACGGAGCTGAGGTAGAAGTCGCTAGATAAGAAGTCTTATAATTCTGATAATAGACTCACCTTCAGCATCCTGGTGTCAGAGAGATATCTGAGTAATGATGACTATTATTGCTTTCAGAAGTCTGCTTTGATTTTGTTTGGGTTTTTTTTTTAACTAGATATTTAATTATTTTTGGTTTAATGTCTAGCAGAAATTCATTTGCATATATTTAAAAACACATGTTCATTTAACCAGCAATCCCCTTGGCATCCCTTCCCACCCTTTGAAGGGTGCTGCCCTCCTTTACCAGTGCCCTTCAGAGCAGCTGCTTGGCACGCTCTGCACAGCAAAGTCGGCTGCATAGCAGAACTCTACAAAGCTGATTTTTGTTTCCCTTTGTCAGTGCATGTTACTCGCTGCCTGTTGGGATGCTTTTAGAGGCCTCCTGAGCCAGCCATCTCAAAACAGGAATTGCTTGCTGCAGTAATAGTGTCTGCTAATGTCTCATTACAATCAATTTAAATGCTTCAGTTCCACTGAGAGCTAATAACACATGAAAGTCAAACTAGGCTCGCAATTTCAAAGACATATATTTTTTTGTAATCAACTGAACTATTATGCCCTGTTGAAAGCTCGACTATAAAAGATTTTAAAGCTGTGTTTGTAGTGTCATTAGGACCTCTTCTTACGTATCTTCTAAGCTTGGAATAGTAAGATATTCTCAGCTTTCTGTTTACCTTTACTAAAATAACAAAGCTTTATTTATTGCCCTTTGCAATTTTACATATTTACAATATAAATTTAGTAGTAAAAATTGAAGTACTGAAACCAATGTGACCTGCCTAGCTTCCAGAGAGCTCCACATTACATTTTATAGAAAAGAGAATTTGTTTCACTGCCCTTTATTCACTTTGTTTCCACTCCCAACTCAGCTGCTCTCAACTTGATTGTCTTTCAACTAAATGGCCTTGTGAAAAGGAAAGTTAAAGTAATGATAGCAAATTGCACCTGAAATCATCCATGGGCCACTCTTCAGGTGGATATCTGATGTAAGAATGGAGACAAATTGGACCCAGCAAGCTCAATACCTGGCAGAAGTTAGGTAAACAGGAAAAAAAAACAGATACATATATAGAAAGGAAAATCAAATTTACCTCGTCTTCAAAAGACTCATGACCCTGCCAGATCTGAAATGGGTTGGACACTGAAGGCTTTGGGGAAAAAGACAAAAGAGCAGGTAGGCTGAAGAAAAGGAAGAAAAAGTAGGCTTATGTGTTCTTTAACAATATTTTAACAGATACCTTAAGAGGGATAGTGGAGAGGTGAGGCAGATGACTGAAAGAAGGAAAGAAATGTGGGGATTAACCACTGCAGATGGGCAAAGAAAGAGGCATAGGGCACATTGACACACACTGGACAGTTTGCAAGTGGAGAAATACAGAGTAGTTGCTCTCCAGCCCACGATGCACTGGGTGAACTGCAGGTGTGGGAAGATTGCCTGGCTCCCACTAAGCCTCCGGTGGGGTTATGGATGGGTCCAGGGGATGCAGGAGCTGGGAAGCCTGAAGCTTTGTGTCTTTTCTTGCTCTGCAGTGGGTCAGAAAGCTGCTAAGATCTCTCCTCTACCCACTTGTACCCAGCTCCTTGCCACAGCTCACTGACCCCACCATTATGGTCATTAAAATTAGGGATAGTCCCGTCAACAGTGTACCCCCAAATGAGAACTGGTGAGGCAGTGACGGCAGAGACACATAGGTTAGTTTTGCCATAAAATGCAGTGTTTTGTGTAGTTATGTTCTCGGGTTGTAACAGAAAGGGTCAAGAGAGGAGAAAATCTGCACTTTAATTGATTATGATAAGGACAGGGGACAGAAAGGGCTCAGCACAGGCAAAAACCCTGCTGTTGTTGGCAAGGGCAAGGGAAGCTGGTCCACCAAGATCCTCGTGCGCTAGGTGGAGGGAGAAGGTCCTCTAGAGGGTGGTTGCCTGAATTGAGCTGTGGATGAGCCTTTCTTTAGGGTCCCTAAAAGATTAACCCCAACAGGCTGAAATCAGGCGTTATGAATCCCCAGCCATCTGCCTGCTTCAAGGTACAGGGTGTGAGGGCAGTGACAAAGAAGGGGTCCAGGACTGGGACTAGTTATGAGGATCCAGCTCTGTTGCCTTCCCATTATTATGGTAGCATATCTCTGCAGGAGGATGAACGAAGACTGCAGCTTTAAACTTAAGGAGTGATGGTTCTAGATATTCATAAAAAGCATTGATATGGGACTGTAGTCCTTTGAAGGAAGGCAAGCTAAACAAGTTGCAAAAGCTTCATTTAATACAGACTGCAGAAGAAAGAAAAAAAACTGTTAATTAGCCTCTCCTAGCATAGCTCGTCACTGTCCAGACAGTGCAAGAATAGTCACAGCTACAAGACAGCTTAGCTCTAGATGTGAAGCTTAGTTTGCCCTACTGCACTGGCAGGTAATGATAGTGTTTCTTCAGCCTAATGTTAACAGAAGAAATTGTCCACTGCAAGACATTAGTTTTTAGTGGAAGAATCAAAAGCAGCAGGCATAGAAAGCAGTTATGTTCTCTCTTCCTGTCGCTTAACACTGAGCCACCCCCTGATTTGGCTTGACTTCAACCATGTTCTTGCTCAGTCCTTCAGGTAGTTGTTTTTTTATTATTTTCCCATCTTGCCTATGACTAAGAAGGTGAGAATGTAAGTCCCTCAGAATTATCCCTGTTGCGTTTAAAGTTTTGTGTACGAAAGAATTTTATCTTCCTCTTTCTTGTTTGTATGCAGCACCATGCCTTGCCCTAGAAATCAAACATAACCCTCTCAACATGAAAAGGTAACTCATCCGGGACAGCAGTCTGTGCTGAGACCAACTAGCCCCTTGAACAGGCTAAAGAAGGCTGCCCAAATCTTATATCCCGTTAATGTCTATGTCTAGAGTTAGTACATTGCTTACTCACTTAGGAGTGAGTTTTGCAATAAATTTATCCAAAGAAGATAGAGAACTATCACAAGATTTTTATCGTAAGTGAAAGCTAAGATGGGTTTATGGACATTCTTGAAGCTTCAGTGCCATGTGTAAGTCAACAGGAAAATACTGTTATTAAACAAAATGCCACTGCAGCCAGGTTGGTTTTGACATCACCGATCTTGTGTGAATTAGCACAAATTAATTTTCACATTAACCTGCTTACAGCCATGAACACTGCACTTGGTACTAGGGGATTCAGTTAATTACAATAATAATACTTTTGTGCTAATTACAGGGACACACCAAAAAGGTTTCTGTAGCAATACTAACCCGTATAGCATGTAGGCCACTGGCAGTAATGAGCTTCATCTGTCCCAATTGATATACAGCAATTTTCTTTAAGGTCTCATTTCTGACACCTGCAGAATTTTTGAAAAGGTTTTCACTTGCAAAACAATCCCTGCTTGCCTGATTAGCCTTCTTCCCCGTTTCAATTATTTTTTGTAATTTTGTAATTTTGCTATAGAATTAGTTTTGAAATATTTCAGTTTGCCATGTTGTTTTCTCATATTAATTATGAACTAGGAGAAATGGTCTTAAAAAGCAGCAAAAAGCTTCAGGTGGGACATTAGAAAAAAATGCAGCTGCAGAAACAAGAGTGAAGCACCAGAATAGACTCTTTGGGGTGGTTGAAGTGTCTCCATCTCTGGGGATCTCTTAAGAATGAATTAGACAGACATCTGTAAAAACAAATAATTGTGACTTAGGCCCTTGAGGCCTTTCTGCTTCCTCTCCGGCAACCTTTCTGTCTGCTCTCCACTCTGACAGCTCAGGGTCATACTCCAGTTGCAAGTTGCTGATGCCTGCCACCCATGCAAGCGTGTCCTGTTTGGCCTTGGAAAATGCTAGGCCGTGCAATTTGACACAATCCTTTATCATTGCAGTTCAAGCTATGATCAACTCCACTTGCTTCCGGAAGTGCAGTCAGTTGCCCCAACACAGACAACATTTAGGAACTTGATCACAAATCCCAGACCATAATGCACTCTCAGATGATCTCGCCCAAGTGTCTCATTTGATCTGAGTATATCTCTTTCTTACAAGAGTGTGTGTAGGAAGCTTAAGTCGTTCTTTATTCTCCAAGAAATTTCTTAAGTGTTTATGGGTTTTGACTATTCCTGTCCAAACTATCTCTGAATGCTTTATGGATGTGACATCTATCAGTGCTAGATGCTGTTTAGTCACGTAAGCGAGGGGATCATCTTGATCCATTGTTTTTTCGTACCTGGATCATCCTGGACAATCATAAGTAGTGAAGCAGAAAATGAGAGAGCCTCGGAGAAACCAGCCTACCAAGGCTGATCCACAGTACAATGTCAACAAAATGTTACAGACTGACACCATTTTTGCCAATGACCTCTGCAGGAAAGGAAAACCAGTCTGCAGATGTCAAAAAAATCCTAGGGTAAAGCTATAGACTGCAGTCATTAAAAACTGCCACCATGTTAAAAGTTATTATTTCACTGCTGAAAATAGGTCTAAAAGAATGTGTCTTTCAAGGGAACATATGGCGCTGCAATCCAACTGCTGTCGCTAGCTGTAGGCTGGCAACTGCGGGAAAGTCTGCACCAGTAAATAGTTAGCATTCGACACAGCCCCTTTTTTCTCTCACCCTCCCTCTCTCTACATTCTGTATATATACATGTATATACACATTCTATATATATATATTTGCATTCAATGAAATATATATATGTAAGAATTGCATTTACTTTCTGTAAGGTAGTGTAGAACACTGATAAACCAATAATATCCACCATGTTAGGATAACAAAGCATTTACCTACTCCAGAGAAGTAACAGCTGGTCCTTGGGAAAAGCTGTTGAGGTTGTCATTTTTATTCTGGGATGCTTGTCAGAATCATGAAAGAATATGAGAAGCCTGGATATCAAGTGGGAAGTTTTCAGCACTCCCATCTTCTACTAATCTGTAAGCCTTGTCCATAACGTGGCTCACCAGCACAGCAGGGAGAGAGCAGAGGTCTTCTGCTTCCTGTAGGATTGACTCTGACCTTTTCTTTTTTATGTAAATCTGTGTGTTTAGGACACCTAAGTTGAACAAACAAAATCACTGAAGGTGTTGATTTGATGACGACACTGTAGACAGAAACCTCAAAGGGCTTGGTGATTCACTTGATATTCACTGACGTCAAATTAATTTCGCATTTTCAGTTTTCACTCAATGGAAAGGCTGTAATACAATAAGGGTGTTTACATAGTACACAGGACCAGTGATGGGATGCATAACCAGAAGATGTTGCTGTGATGAGGTTAGACAGGCCTGGTTACTCCGTCACAGAATACTGGAGAATTAGCATAGGGAGTAGGAAGGGCCTCTCAAATACCTATTCAAATACAGATAGTGCTTTGCGTCCATCAGGAAAGGAGAAAAATGAATCGTGCATTCAACGGATCTGGAGATGCATAAGTCTCTCCTCAGTAGTGTGTAGAAGCATACTTCAAAACATAGCTTTAGTAACAAAACAAGGAGGTAAATTCAAAATGAGATAAAAAAGTAATATACTATATTAGTGTAGACAGGCAAATTTTCTTGATATCAATCTTGGATAATACATTTCATTTTTAGTAAGAGGAATATGACTGATGCAATATGTCTGATTTTTTGGGAAGTCATTTGATATTCCATGATATAGGACACTGCTATTTAAAACAGTAAAGACATAGATTAAACATTGTAACAAAGATAAAAAAGCCAACTAAAGAAAAGGCAAGCATACCGGCAAAGACTGAAACAAAGATTGAATTGTTTATATAGCAAAATGGAGACTGGTAGGTGAAGTTGTGTTCTCTCTGTAAATCTGTCATGAGAATCAATATACAATGGAAAATGGCAATTTACACTGAGGAAATGTGTTGGTGCAAAAGCCAATACGTAGGCTTCAGCTGCTTTTAGTTAGAAGAAGGAGTCTAACCATTTGAGGACTGGATTCTGTATGTGGTCTTCCAGCAGTTATGAAATGCCAAAATTGAACTAATTGTAACAAAGTATTTGCACAGTTTATGCACACTATTTTAGGTTTTGATTTTCTGTAAAGGTAGGAATTGGACTTAATTAAGAAGAAATTTTCCAGCTAAGTTTTTTAAGCCCTAAAGGTGGATTTCTGTGGTTCTATGAATGATGAGCTCAAGAGTATCAGCGGTAATTGCAAGGCATTTGTTGGTATTACATTGATTTTTCAGATGTCATTCCAATTTTACATCACCTATTGCTCAAGTTAATCAACATTCCAGAGCATCCAGACCATCAGCTATAGCCTCCATGTCCATTTAGTAGCCAATTGCACTACATACATGTTTGCAACCTAGATATCTCATTGCACAGTACTCAAAATGTTCCTATAATAAGCTAAGAGGTATGCAGGGAGCATGTCTTATCCTGGGGTAATATATGGATTTGTCTTGTTTAAATTAATTCAGGCTTGTAATGTGCTCAACCATTTCCTATTACCTGTTTGTATTAGAAACGGTAATGTCCCTTAATCAGGAAGCTCTAGCAAACTAATACAATTATGCAGCCACTTTCAATATCGCCTCTTAGAAAAGATCAATACACATGTGAAAATGTTTTTATCCATTTCATTCCTTTCTGCATACTTCTCTTTTTTGTTCAGGACATTTGGGATTTTTTTTTAGAGTTTGTTTTAATGCTAAAAATTGATAGCTTTGTTTCCAGTCTTTGCTCAGTTTTTCTTTTTAATTCAATAGAGTGTCCCAGACAGCCTTAGGAGATAGCTGAAGATATCCATGTCTGGAAGAACAGCACAGCTGAATATAGGAAACTGAGGCTTACAGGGGGAGGTAGTTTTTACCTAGCAGATTTTGAAGTCAGGGAATGAATCATTTATTAATGGCTTTATTCCAATGTTAGCAAATTGTATTAATCATAATAGCAAAGCAGTTCAGCCCAGTAAGGTATATCCATGTTTATTTTCATAACACTTTTGCCAAGTTTCTGGTTATATTACTGACGGTTCTTCTGACCTCTGTGCTTTTGCTAGTCTGTAAGGCTATCCTGTTGTGTGAATAATTACATCAGGTAGCATTGGTATTCTTGCCACTATTTAATTTTCTGCTTTAGCTTATAATTTTCAAATAATTTGTGGGTTGTGGTTGTGAGGGGGTTTTTTTACCATAGTCTACATCTTTCATGCTGGTCTATGGAATTAATAAAGTCATATTAGCTTCCCCACCCCTCTATTTTCAAAAAGAAAGTATTTTTTTTCCCCAAGTCTCTTTTAGGAACTCTGTTTTTATCTCTTCCCACTCTGAGTATATCAGAATTTCACGGAGTGTAAGTACAAAGCTGGCATATGATGTCTTAGCTGTGAAAGCTTTCATGTAAGTTTTCATAAAATTTCACTTGGGATTTTTGAGCCCTGATTTAGCATTGTTTTTTTTTTTTTTTTTTTTTTCATTTTTGTCTGAAAATGAGGCAGGTCAGACTGGTCTACATTTCCAGTTTTATTTCAGAAATATTCTTGCACAATTCCTAGGCAGGTCACGTGTCTCCTTAGTTACATTAAGTTGTTATTGATTCTGGAGATGATGAAGAAGGATTGTATCCTTTTTCTTTTCCTAAAACAATTTAGAACAAGGTGGCATCTGCTGCATACAGCAGTGCTGGGGAAGATACCACTTGCCCCAGTCTGCCCCCACTGTCAGTATCGCCATCCTACCTCTTCACATTTGCAGGCAATTTTGTGTCTGAGTGCTTTCTAATCATCTGCATCGATCAGACTAGGTCTGGTTAGTGTAAATAGGCTAAACAGGCTAACCCAGTTCATTCTTGTCGAAAGGTATTTGGGAAAACTCATGTGAGCCACGTAGCTGACAGGTGGGGCACTCAGGAGACTTTTGGAAGGAGGAAATTTATAAACAGCTGGAGGCAGGTAGGAATCATTTACCATCAGAGTCTGTAAAAGAGGAGTATCTACCCAATGTAGATGAAGGGTTAGTCAAGACCACCAAAATGGCTTCCCGGTATTGCTATGACTAGGCAACTCTAGAAGTGGTCAGCTCCCTATTTTGTTTCCTCATGTCAAGTCATGTCTTCAAGAGCTGGAAGCAGGCTAAGCCAGCATCATCATTAAGAAGATATGGCTAATCAGTATAATATGCTCAACTCCCAATAAATAGAACCATTTTTGGTAAAAAGCAGAAGCAAGCAAAAGCAACGAAGCAAAAATAATAAGTAACAATTGCCCCGGGACAATGTTTTTGGATGGGGAATTGTGGAAATTGAATTATAAGTCTGAAAATAAGATCCTCCACCACTAGCCTGAAGTGACGAAACAGCCAAATATATTAGCTTAGCTTTTAATAGAATGTAGGTTTTGTTTCTTTGCAATGTCCCACATAAATGTTTGTTGAAGAAACAGGATTCCAATGCAGGGAAACTTTTTTGCGCCTTGATGGAGACATTTTGTGCCTAAAACAACAGAGACATCTTGAAACGTTTCTGCACTGTACAAAACAGTAACTCCTACAAAGCTATCAAGGTTAATGAGATGTATGCTGCTCTACTGGGCAAGCGTGGCTGTGCAAGTTGGGTGCCTGGGGTGAAGTGACATGCCCAGCTTCTCCAAGATTTCACATTGTGCTGACACGGCAATTTTTTGACAATACAGTAAAATTCAATGCAGGAGAAAGGTTCACAAAATCTTGGGAGGGGTTGTTTTTGAAAGCTATTACGTTGCTTGCAGTTTTCTTCAGTGATTGCAAACAGCAACTAGAAATTCCCAACTGAAAAAGTCCAGGATAACACTTCATAAGCCAATGATAGGCTTTAAGGAACAGGCAGAATAACACCTCAGTGGGATACGTGGTCCTTGTCATTCATTAATAGCTTGATTTATTTGAGTACATCTCTTTCATTACGAGCCATGAATTCGCTGAAACTAAAGCTTCTAGAGACTAATTTGGGTTGGAATTATATTCCCCGTGACTAAGAATAGAGCACGATGTTAGTCCCCTGAAGGTATCATGGGAGGAAGATATCTTTTCAGATGTATTTATATTCACAACTAACACAATACGAGGGCTGTATCTAATGGTACAACAGATGGAAGAAGAATTATATTCAGTAATAAAGAAAATGAAAATAAAGTTAGTGGTGATGTTTAGGCAATGAGGCCAGCTACAGAACAAATATACAGGGTGAAATTTTAATTAGGAGACAGACTCAAGTGTAAATACCTTTATATTGGTAAAGGAAGACAACCAACCAATATCAAAGAACAAAGATATTAATGGCCTTACTGTGCTGAAGTTTTAAAGGCCAAAGCAATGAGTAAAATCAGTAAATAAGCCTGTGTCATTATTTTTGAAAGGTTCCTGAAAAGGTGTGTTGAAAATATTAGAATAAAAACAAGCAGATATATTCAAACTAACAAAATGTAAGTGTTTCTTCCCTTCCCCAGTATTAAAATCTGTCTTTTTCATTTCCTTTGAGCGAGCTCAGGAGAATTATATGACTGATAAGAAGTAGCAGCATAACTTGTTCTGTTTCTCAGTGCATTGTGAATGGAGCAATGCCTTTTGAACAACACTTTCTCTAATAAATAATGCACCCTATTACATTGCCTATTGATGACATCAGTCTTGTGTGCAGTTTTTCCTGTCAGGTGATGAATTTAGCTGATGTTAAATCTAATTTATCTTTTGGACTTATTAAAAGCATAACATTTGCCATACAATATGAGATCCAAATATAGCATTGTCCAGAACTTTGTCCCTGGTAGTGGCCAACACCAGACATGGCAGAGGAAGATAGAAGAAGCAAAGGTACAGTAAACTGTACCTGACCATAGTACATTTGTTTGTTTGTTTCTTCAAAAATTACCACAGACCACAAAGATTTTTCACCATCATTAACCTGCTATGTAATTGCTTGTAACCTCACACAGCTATAGAATTGACTTCCTAATTATCTAAAAAGAGCAGTTAGGGTACTTTTAGCAAAAACTGACTCAAAATAAGTATTAAACAAAAAAAAATGTAAACAGAAGACATAAAATATTAACCAAAAGTATTAGCAGTTCACGTCTTTTTGCAGATTCTTTCAGTTTTTATGTATATTACAGTAGTTGCAAAGGCTACTACTGTGGGATGGCAGGCATAGCCAAAGCCACAATGTTCATCTAGCATCCATACCTCTGCCTTAGGTGCCGGAACTTACGCTTTGTGACGCACCCAGTTTCACAACATAAATCTGTGGAAAAGCAAGAATCAGACCAGTCCTCTGAAGTCTTGACGTTGGTCTGCTCACCTTCCTCTCACTTCCACTTGTCAAACAGCGGTGACTGGACAGAACTGTGGGCAAAGAGCAGAAATGGAAAACACTCACTGTAGGGAGAGACATGTTCTATTATTTTAAATATTAAACCATTCAGCCAAGCCATCTGCTAAGAGGAGGCAGAGGATAAAAAAAAAAAAGATTTACACAAACAGCATAAATAATGTTACCATAATAATAGTATCATGCACATTGCTATCTCTTGTACTGGGCTCCCCAGTACAAGAGAGACAGGGAACTACTGGAGAGAGTCCAGCCGAGGGCCACGAAGTTGATTAGGGGAGTGGAGCATCTCTCTTATGAGGAAAGGCTGAGAGAGCTGGGTCTGTTCAGCCTCAAAAAGAGAAGGCTGAGAGGAGATCTGATCAATGCTCACAAATATCTGAAGGGTGGATGTCAAGAGGATGGGGTCAGACTCTTCTCAGTGGTGCCCAGCAACAGGACAAGGGGCAATGGGCACAAACTGGAACACAGCAAGTTCCACCTGAACATGAGGAGGAACTTCTTTACTGTGAGGGTAACAGAGCCCTGGCACAGGCTGCCCAGAGAGGTTGTGGAGTCTCCTTCTCTGGAGATATTCAAAACCCGCCTGGATGCATTCCTGTGCAACCTGCTCTAGGCTGACCTGCTTTAGCAGGGGAGTTGGACTAGATGATCTCTAGAGGTCCCTTCCAACCCCTACCATTCTATGATTCTATGAAATGTCCAAGGCAATAAGTTCATGACTTGCTGTAGTGGCATAAAATTTGTGTTCCCATAAACAGAACAGAAGAAAAACTCAGAAGGCTCAAGCTGGCCTGAATCCACTGAAATTATGCTAAATTGATACTGATGGAGAAGCTGGTCTGGCAACTATTCCTTTATCATAGTGTCTAGGGCTATTTGACATACCCTTTTCGAGGTGATAAAATTCCGTGCCTAACGAATGCCTTCCTAGTTTTTTGGTTTGTTTTGTTTCTTAAGTGGTGTAGTCTGTAAAAATTGGACAGTTCTAGTTTTAATTTCCTTTCACCCTCTGACAGAGCCCAGGAGTTATAATGCTGCCTTTTCCAACCTCCCGCTTTCGTTATAGCCATCACTGCTTCACCATTTGCTGAAGTGGGTTAGAGATGCATTATTTGAGAAGCACAAAAGCAGCAATTAGGAAATCTGTTATCATCTAGAGGCAAACAGTGATGATCCTGAATTACACAGGAAAGCAAATTTTGATACCTGCTGAGAGAAAGAATTGCTATCTCTCTAAAGGTGCCAGGACTAAAAGCATTTAAACTAATAAAGGCTTGGACTGTGATGTTGAACTATTATTTTCACTATTGTATAATATGTCAGCATTTCAGTTGCTTAACTATACTTTACTTGTAGGATCAGGGCTTTTTTGTTACCATGTTCTCTGAATTCAATCAAAGCTACACTCTTTATTATAAACTTAGAAGTGAAAAATAAAAGTAATATAGCTTTGTAAAATTATGCAACTCTTTTTCGTAGAAAAGCTGCAGCATATTTGTTTATCATCATAGCTATTCTTTCTCTATATGGCCAAAAAGTGGCATCAAGCCATCAGATAGAAAATCTCTTTGTTGCTTATAGATTTATTTTCACTGTGATTTTCAAAAAATTTCTTGAGGTTTATTTTTTTGCATTCATTTTGTCTCTCAAATGCATTTAGGACTTCCAAGACCTTTCTTGTATGCTTATGTATCATGCCTTTTAGGCCATTTCTGAAGTGACTTGGAGAATTTGAACTTAAAATTACAACATACTGCTTATTTTAATTGAAAAAGTCCTCACTCCACATCTAAGAAACGACTTAAGTCACAGCAACGCTCATCCCAACTGTCCTTGATGTCTATACATCCACCATGGATCTCACTCATGATATTTTCCCTCACAGCATGTGGAGAGAGTTAAGTGTTAGGTAATCAGACTTACAGCAGCTCCATGCTGAGTCAGATCATGGGCCATCAAAGCTAGTCAATAGGAAACTCAAAAGGGAGGGGTGTGTGTGTGTGTGTTAAAACAACTCCTCTCCACCATGTAAGTACCACCCTGCACAGTGGGTGGTAGAAGGGGTGGTAGGATCTCAGGTATCTAAATCACTTCAGCAGTAAAAGTGTTGATGTCTGCATACTCTCAGATACAGACGTGGATTAGGCAAGACTTCGTACATCATAGTTTTTATCAAGCTAAACTTGAAGTTTCAGTTTAAGTGCATTACTGTTAGGTTTTGGGATTTTGGATGTTTTTTTAATGGGAATGGCTATTTACCTTGCTTTGATTTCTCAGTATGTGAACTAAGGAGACGGTTCAAGATGTTTGAAGATTACTCCCAAAGGTCTATCTGGTCCTTTCAACATGTGCAAGTTCTTTGAAAAGGCAAATGTTTGCATTGGTATTTGAAGGTTAGAATATGTGTAAGTCCCAGATATAGCACTTGGCAAGCTGTTGGAATGAGGTAGAAGGAAAAACATCAGCTCCCTGTCCACACGTTTGGCCTAATTGTATGAAGCAGACAAACACCAGATGTTCAAACTGGCATCTCTATTTGATAAATACGCTCAGTTTTGGCCTTGGGTGGGCTTGAGGACAATTCACCCTGTAGCAATTCAAGCTGACCCCAGCAATAATATAGGTCACAGTTTGCTCACCCATTTGCCCTTTTATTCTAATTCATAACTTTATCAGTTTCTTAAGCTACCAGAGTTAGTTTCTTAGATCATTAGTAAATCAGGCAATGGGTAGGACCTTTGTAGATGGATTTTGGTAAGACAGATTTGGGAAATTTCACTAATTATGCACCCCAGCAGCAACACGTTCTTTGTTCTCCCTTTCTTTAAAGGGCATGAAATTAGTGAATCAGCTTTAACTCTATTTCCTGTCAGCAAGTCACAACCTCAGGGTCCTTTTAAGTGTAGGAGCCTTGAAAGTGTGTTATTTAGATTCACTGTGGCTTATTCACACCTAGCAAATGCAAAGCTATTGGGAAACAACTCCTCTGGAATGACCCCTTATATATAGAAGCGTTAAGAAAAAAAGGACTTTTTCCAGGCGGGCAGGACTACTGTAGCAGAAATGAAGCATCACTCCTTCTTTTTCTGTTCACATTTCAAATGCAGCCATCACTGTAGTATCTAGACATCAGTAGGAGGACTAGGAGGACTGAGGTTAAAGAAGCTGGTCTGAGCTGAGTTAAATACTACCTGCATTGACGGCTTTGGAATTTTTGGTGCAGGTATTTGTCAGAGGGAAGGGACAGGTGTACATTTAAGTATTTTTTGATGCATAAATATGAAGAAAGTACTGTGGGAAAATATAGGCCCATAAATTTGGTTATTTTCAAATTATATATGTATCTAGAGGAAAAAAATCTGAAGAACACAAAGTAACAAAACTATCATTAGTACTTCAGTACTTTTTAATATCAAGTAGGGAGCTTGAACCTTGAACTTCCATCACACATCTATTAGACAATTTTCAAGATGTGTTGTGATTTCAAAATGTCTTTGAGAAAGAGAGATATTATTAAATTCAGAATAAATTTACAGTCAGTTAAAATCAGTTAAATTACAAGCATGCTCTGAAGCCACAACACAAGCTATGATACCATCATCTGACCAAGCTGTAGTCATTCGAGTATCTCATGAGCTGGTGTTCAAGTTGCAAATAGCTGGATGCTGTGCTGGAGAGAGTCAGATTTTCAGTCCTCTCTTCTCACTCTCCAGATCGGTGTCTAAATCTGGGAGTTACTCCCACACCTCACATACAGAATCTGCCTGGGATATGGTTGCTTATTAAAGGGAAAGCTGCCATTACAGCTGCTCTGATGTAAATCATTCACATCTTTGGCTTCACCCAGGTGTAAAACATCAAAGAAACTGAATTACACTGTACATTCACTGTCTTCGTCAGTGTATCCACCACTCATGAAAGAGACCTAGTAACAACCCTTAAAATTGTAGTATTTTGTTTGCATGCAGAGGACTGACACAGTGTGAGGAAGAGATATGCAAGATTTTTGGTTTTAAGATCACCTTTCCTATTTGTCAAGAAGAAATGTTAAATTGGTTATAATGAAATAAAAGTTAAACAAAGTGTTACTCAGAAGATGATTATTTACTAAACAAATTCTAGAGCAGCGGAATAGAACAAATATGACTCACATAGAGCAAACTTAAATCCTGCACTGGGATAAACACTTCAAAACTAAACTCCACTTTAAAAAACAACACAGGTTTGTAGGAGCCTGAGCTCCACTGAGGATTTGGGCTTTTAAATCACTGAGGATTTTAAAGATATACTCTAGGTGAAAGAAATGAGCAAGAACAAAGCTACAGAATAAATCTGAAATACAATCTGCATGTAGGAGTGTCTCTTCTCCTGACATACAGAATTTCAGCTGCAGTCAGTGAAGTCATAGGTATGTGGGAAGACCGAAGACTCTCATCCCACAGAGGTGGTTCCCAGCTGATTGGCATAGTAGCCACAGTCACTTAACAAACTCAGCAGGCAATGCCAAAGAAGCTCAATGGAAAGGGAGTTAAAATGCATCAAGTAAGAAGAAGAAAAAGCAGGGGAAAAACCCAAACACAAAACCCCAAATCAAACCACTCTGCTAAGCCAGCTTGAAGGTAGCTAGCATCTATGCAAAATGTGGGATCTTGAAAAGGTCAGATGTTATTATCCAATGAAAAGTTAAAGGGCACTGAATAAAATGAATTACTTGCTGTTGTAAAGCATCTAGACATTCTGGGAACTGAGCCAGTGTGAACGGCAAATAATCAAACAAAAATAACGTTGAGATTTCTGCTAGGAGAAAATGAGAACATTGCTGTCTTACAGCATTCTCGCGTAGCTCAAACAGCAACAAACAGGGAGCAGACTACTAGGTTATAAATGCACAATAAAGATTTATTTGCTTAAACTGAGAGGTGGTGTGATCTGGTGGGATGTACCTCCATCCTTTAAGGAGGAAACCTTGCGTGCTGGTTTCACTCCTGCTCCAGACTTGCTGTGGGGAAATGCAGACCCTCCTTTTGAAGCAGGCAGTGAAATAAAACACTAAGATACAGGGAACATCTTCTTCTTTTTGCTGGCATCAGTCTGCAACATCTTACTCTTCAAAGTGTCACTGACTCACTGAAATGGATTTTGTACACCCCCTCAAGCTAGTCTTCTAGCTCGCATTGGTAGATTTACTGAGTTTAGGTTGAATTATGACTCTCTGTGTTTCTGGAGCGTTGCCTTTAGGTTGTCGGTTTCAAGGAATTAGAGCTTGTCTCCAAAACTCCCAACTTTTCCTCTTGTGAACCAAAACTCAGCCCATTAGGTCACACAGCATGCCAGCAGGAGCAACCATTGAAGCAGGCTGTACAAGGGATGTGTCTTTTTAGAGAGGATCCTTAACAAATGATACATCTCTAGTCAAATCCTTGCCCCAACAGTGGTCCTATGTTGCTGGTCGGCAGGTCACAACGTTGAGAAAGCTACAAGCAGAGCTATGGAGGAGAACAAGGTGTGGGAGGTGGTTTTGTGCCATTCTTATGAAGCTTAAACAGGTCTGGATTTTCTGGGATCACGCACTCTAAGACCAAGATATGACTCTACCTATTTAAAAGAAACAGAGCCCAATCCTCAGTGGACTGGGTAAATAAGGTGGCTTATTGCTCATACAACAATTTCACAGCTGCTTCAGCGATAATTAGACTTTGATATATCTCCTGCAGTTCAGTGGAATTTTACACTAAACACACATTAGTAATTTCAGTGCATCATCCCATTGCTCCTAACAAGGTATCTCATTGTTTGGAAGGAGGAATGATATAGTAGAAAACTGCTTTCAACATCAATTTTGCAGACTGAAAGATATCTGGTAACATGCTTTAAACCTCCTTTCCTTTCCTGAAACTGCAGGAGAGAGGGTCTAGCTGTTTGACTTTTCACATAGTCAGTGCTGAAATGTTCAGGTAGCACAATAAAGAGGGCATTTCTACCTAAGATAATATATTAGTGCAAGGTTCTATTAGACCTCAATTTTCAGGACATAGCTTACACTTGTTAATTTAATATTAATATCCATTTGGCAGCCCTAATGATTATATAGGTCAAGAAAACTAAAATATCTTGATTCTCTGGGTTTTTTATCTCCTTAGAGTACGCTCGGTTTGAGGCAAAAATCCATGACCTGCGCGAGCAGATGATGAATCACAGCATGAGTTCTGGGTCCGGCTCCCTGAGGACTAATCAGAAGAGGTCACTGTATGTCAGGTAAGTAGGGAGAGCTTGCTCCTGGGAATATGTAGACAGGTGCCTTGTCTATGCCTGATTTGTGTTGTGTGTTTGGCAAGGTGGAAAAGAAGTTTGAGGAACTGCATTGAATTGAACTGATAAATGTATCATTCTTGCAAGCACAGCATCATTAATGTGAAAATTGGATAAAGCCCTATTGCTTAATCCAATCGTTTCAAGCCATTTTCAAAGAGCATTATACTTTTATAGTGATTTGGTTTTATGAGATGAAGATTTCTTACCAGTTGTCAGCTCTTTCGATATCTGAGATGGATATTGTGGTGTAGCGATGCATTGCATTTCTGTGTGAGGTCTTGCACAGACAAGGAATGATTTCTCTCGTAAAGAGCACTTTTCCCCCAAGTCATTGTTCTTACAAAGCAAGGACTTTTATACGCTATTCTAAATGCATGACAATCTGCTGCTATCCCCTTGCATATATTTACCCTTCTATCAGTCTGCACTATGAAGAATTTACCATCTACCTAGCAAGATCAAATATGCAGATGAGATGCTAAACAAGCTGATGTACATAGCTTAAATGAGGTAGCGAATAACATAGCTGTGAGCCCGGTGGTAGCAGTGGTTATAGTTTCGATTTGACTGTGCAAGTCTATTGCAGTAGTCATTGCTGGGTGAAAGACTGAGTGTCGCCCAAATGCCCCTAGCAAAGTTCTTGCTGTCACTCACACCTTTTAGCACTCGGGAGACTATGGAACTCCATGCCAAATATTTTAATAATCTTAATAATTATGCTTCTCTAGGCTTTTCATTTTCTTTTTTTTCCCCTCATGCTCAGTGTATAATTTGAAATTCCTGACAATCATGAAGTAGAGGGAAGCAATTTGTCAGCCTCTAGGCAGTGATAATTATTCTTCGGGGAGCCAATTCAGGTGATAACATTGCAGAGAGCCAGTTAAGGCTAAATTCTACATTTTGTCATTATGGCCTCAGCATGAAGGGGTAAGGTAGCAGAGAAGGAAGGGAAAGCTTAAATGTTAGCATGGATGGTCTTATTCTAGTGGGAAGCAACCACATGAAGCACTAATTGGTACTGCTGCCAGAAAGAGCAAAGACTGAGAGGATACGGATCCCTGTTACCAGTGAACTTGCTGTTGGGCCAGGTCGAGTTGGAAGTGTCATGGTGCATTTCTAACCTTCTCTGACCTCTCTGGCTTTGTGTTTACTGTTGGAGCTATTCCACGTGCAGTAGGTTTTTTCCAGACCAAACACAGAGTGACTTTGTTGTCAAGAGCTTTAGTCAGCTCCCTGAATTTGCATTGTATGAAAAGCTACAGTCATGGGACATGTGGGGATAGATCCGACCTTGCTTTGCTTGAGGTAAGCCAGGAAGCCAAACTGTGGGGAACAACGGCACAAGAAGTCCAAGCCACGAACCCCAAGTCAATTCAGGTGCACACATAGAGTAACACAGGGTCCTGAACAACTTAATGGTTTGAGATGCAGCAAAGCTCAATTACCCCTGTATCCGTATCAACTTGGTAAGCCCTGATGAGAACTGAGGCTTATTAGCTTGCTCACTGAGCCAACAAATACATCTGTGCTGCATATGGACTAGCCTGGTTCTTCTATACGGTATTGCTCTGTGTGTACCAATGAGCCTGATTTTCTGCTAGTTCATGAATTCTGGAAGTGGTCTGTCTCACTAAGCTGATATGCCCTGGTGCTTCGCTGCAGGAATCTTTGATCTCTTAGCTGCATATCTAAATATTACTTCCCAAACCATAAATCCGAAAACTGTTCTTTTATTCCAGAGTCATTCCAAAAACTCGCTCAGACCTCTCAAGCAGAAAACCTCAAAAGCCTCAGTCACTTTTGTTAGCGTAATTATTTTGCAGTCAAACGCACACAATTGGCTGTGTCCAACTCTGAGAAGTCTGAGAGGCTCTGTGTGTTATACATTATTGTAATGTGTCTGTAGTGCAGCAACACCTGCAGCATTGTGCTGGGCACTGTTAGTTCAAATCATATACACTAATTACAAAGGTAGCTTATGTCTACATTAGGCAGCAAGGAAAAAATAAATATGGGTTCAGAAATGTGTTTGTTTTCAGAGACTGAAATTTTCACTTTATGAATAAACGCTTTACAGCCGGAGACCTGCATAAAAAGTCTGGGATTTGGCTTTTTTTTTTTCGTATTCTTACAACTCAGGACATTTCTGTTTCAATGGATTATTTTGGTCAGCATGTGCAAAAGAACTAGAGGCAAATTGCCGTATGTTGCAAATCCGTAGCTGTAGTGCCAAGTTTATGATTCAAGTTTGCCGTTTCCCTTTGTTTGGGGTGTAGTGATTTTGCTGTCCTTCACTGAGAACAAGTATAGTTATTTTTTAGCCAGAGAGCTTAATTGAAGTAAATAACTGTGTTCTAGGCAGCGCAAGGAGATAAATGAAGGTCCACATAGGTTCAAATAATTGAAATAAGTGTCATTATCTGCTCACAGAAAAGAGGGTGAGAAAAAGCAAAGCTCTGTAAACAGTTTGCCAGTGGACACGGGGTTCATTGGATGCAGGATTTTCTTCTTTACCTTACAGTCTTTGATTTCCCTATCCAGCCCCTACTAAAATAGCATAGCATTTTTAATTGAGATATATAAAAGAAGTTACATTAAATGAAGTGAGATAAAATTTAATATGGATTGAATGTAGCACTAGAAGTAGTTAGCTGAAAGCAATTAAAAGTCACGCTTAAGCAGTGTATACAACCACAGAAAAGTGGTCAAGAATTATTTGTTCAGAAGAAATTGTGTAGCTCTTTGACGTGATCTTTTATCTGTGCATACTCTGGTGTTTCTGATTTCTTGATTTCTTTCTTTCTTTCTTTATTGCAATCTGTCTTTCTGATGCCTCCTGGAATATTTCCCAGGAATTTTCTGAAATGTTTTTTCAATACTACCTCTTCTTCTTGTATCACAGACCCTATATCTCTGTTTGGGATGTTATCAGAAAGTCCACAACACTAAAGACAAAGTATGAGACTTCAGGCAAGGACGGAGCAGTAGGAAATGCTGTTCATTCTTTTGGGAGCCCACATTCTCTTTGTCACTAAATCTGTCTGTTGAGGAAAAGAAATACAGAAAGAAAATCAGAAAGTGAGAGAATAAACATGAAACATAGCAAATTTTATTATTTATAATTTGTTTGTTGGTGAAGATGAATGAATTTAATTTGAATTCAATAACTGAAATAAGAAGCTAAAAAAATCCTGCTGTTACCGTTTTTAATTCAGTGGAATTCAGCCATCAGCTCATGATTAATGAGGAAAGTAAACAAACCAATCACCAGCTAAATGCTCTGCTTTATACATTCATAGGGGGGGGTTTAGTGTTTCTTATACAAACTCATATCTTCCTTTTTCTCTTTCCAGCTCAAGGTTTTAAAATCTGTTCTTGTAGTATTATATATTTGATTGTTTTGAAATAGATACATACGTTGCTTTGTCCTTCTAGGTCCAGGTCCATAGTCAAATTTTTAGGCTACGTGTGGTTACTACTGATACTCTTAGGAAATGGCAGTTGATGTTATTTAACCCACAGGCCATTGAACATGACAGTCTTTTGAAGAGTTAAGAATCAGAGCTTTAAAAAGCTTGGTGAATGTGACCAGCCATTGAAACTTTAGTATAAAACTGCCAAAATTTGAAGGAAACTGAGAGCATGATGAAGGGTTATTCCTGCTGATTTACTAGATTCCTCCTGAGCTTAAAGTACTTGTGATAGATTTCTGAGGGGAAAAGTAGATCCTTCAGTAATTGCTGCTGTACTTTGTACTTTGTAGATGTAGATGTACAAAGAAAAGCTTTCAGAAATCATCTGGCATCCAACAACTGGCTTCTTACAGTCTGTTGTTGATTTACAGATAAAAATTAATTAGATAAGATTAGAATAAATAGCCACAGCACCTTTTAATCTTTATTCAAACCAGACAGGTTCTGAAATAATGTCTATAATTAAAAATTCCAATTGTCCAAAGCCACAAACAGGCACTATGGAGGTTTATCACTCTGCACAAGCAACTCAAAACCTTCATACACACCCCAGCCCTTTCATTGTCGCTTCACTGTTTAAAATCTGTTGAATACCACCAGTGACCAAACATCATCCCACCTAATCATGGCTACTTGTTGCCCCGTATAAAGGGACTGATTTAGCTTACTGAAATGCAAATATTTCAATTTCAGTACTACTTTTAAACATATCAGCACAATGTGAATTGTGCAGTTGGCTATAAAGGTGGGTATGGAAATCAGAGCTGGGACAGGGCTGGAACCAGCTGTAATTCTGCAGCTGCTTATCCACCAGCTGTCCAGGGGAGAACACCACAGCAGGAAGTGTAACCACGGGCAGAGCATCTTCCCAATAATTTGAGGAAGTTTAAGATCAATCTTTTTGTTCCAGTCCATGCTGCACTAATTACAAAAACTGTGCATAGTGCAAACAGGTGCCTTTTAGTCCACCACATTTTTGTCTTCTCCTAGCCAGAATTGCGGCTAAGAATTTCATAGCTTTGACACGTATGTGCTCTACAAACAACAAAAAAAAACGTTATCTGTTTAAAATAACGAGTGTGTTCTGGTTCACTTTTTATTGAGCCATGAGGAAAAGAATCTGAAGATTTGCAATACCAATTTAGCAACTACTGAAAGAAAGTCAAAGCTGAGGTACTTTGGGTTGTTTACTCTAATTTCCAACGCAATGAATTCTGTATTAGGCGTTAGACATCCTTATACACAAGACACCTTTATACACATTTCCTGAAATGCTTAGAAATCAGCATGATTCCATATCTCTTACAGAGACTTTGATTTTCAACAAATCACAGAAATTCTCACTTGGGAACTTTGCTGAGTTACAGTTCAAGTTTGACTGAAGCAGTTTGTGAAGACTGAATCTGGCATCAGGGACTGTTTTTATGCAATGTCTGTTACAGCCACCATTCAGTCTCCCTGTCTTTTTTGAGGCAGTGAACCCTCATAGGCCGGTGAAATCAGGTCAAGGCTCAATGGGCAAAATTCTCCTGGGAGAGCTGCACATAAGGTTGTGATGCAGTCTGAAATCCACATGAGAAATGCAATTTATGGAGGCATCCTGCTGTTGAAATCTGAACACATGATAACATCAAACTGTGTGAAGGAAAGTTCTACTATGTAGAACTGGAAGGAGAAATGTGATAATCATAGAATCATAGAATGGTTTGGGTTGGAAGGGACCACAAAGATCATCTAGTTCCAAACCCCCTGCCATGGACAGGGACAACTTCCACCAGACCAAATTACTCGAAGCCCCATCCAACCTGGCCTTGAACATTTCAGGAAGGGGGTGTCCACAACTTCTCTGGGCAACCTGTGCCAGGGTATCACCACCCTCATCATAAAAAATGTCTTCCTAATATCTCATCTGAATCTACACTCTTAGATTACCCCTCATCGTATCACTCCATGGCCTTGTAAAAAGTCCCTCTCCAGCTCTCCTGTAGGCCCCTTCAGGCACTGGAAGGCTGCTATAAGGTCTCCCCGGAGCCTACTCTTCTCCAGGCTGAACAACCCCAACTCTCTCAGCCTGTCTTCACACGAGAGCTGCTTCAGTCCCCTGATCATCTTTGTGGCCCTCCTCTGGACTTGCTCCAACAGGTCCATGTCCTTCTCATATTGGGGCCCCAGAGCTGGGTGCAGTACTGCAGGTGAGATCTCATGAGAGCAGAGGGGGAGAAACACGTCCTTCCACCTACTGGTCAGGTTTCTTTTGATGCAGCCCAGAATATAGTTGGCCTTCTGGGCCGCATTGCTGGCTCACAATGAGCTTCTCATCAACCAACACCCCCAAGTCCTTCTTCTCAAGGCTGCTCTCAATCCATTCTCTGCCCAGCCTGTATCTGTGCTTGGGATTACCCCAACCCACGTGCAGGACCTTGCACTTGGCCATGTTGAACTTCATGCAGTTCACACAGGCCCACCTCTCAAGCCTGTCAAGGTCCATCTGGATGGCCTCCCTTCCCTCCAGCGTGTCCACCACACCCCACATAGCTTAGTGTTGTCAGCAGACTTGCTGAGGGTGCACTCAATCCCACTGTCCAACTTGCCGACAAAGATGTTAAACAGGGGCAGTCCCAATACCGACCCCTGAGGAACCCCACTCGTCACTGGTCTCCACTTGGACATTGAGCCGTTGACGACAACTTTTTGAGTGCGACCATCCAGCCAATTCCTTATCCAGCTAATGGTCCATCTGGCTAGTCCATGTCTCTAAAGGCATAGTTTCAAATAAAGATATCATTTCATCAGGGCTTTTTGGATGGAGGTACTGCAGGAACCAGAAAGAGATGCATGAAATGGTCGTAACTAAATACTCATTGCAAGGAGAGAGAATATATATATATATGTGTGTTTATATATAGATGCATATATATATAAAAGAGAAAATCCAAATATATATACGTTAGTGTTAAATATATGCTATATCATATACAATACAAACGTCTTCACTTAAGCTAGTTGCCTAGTATCTCTCTTGAGTCAGTGGAGTGCAATTGGCACTTTCAGAGTACAATGCATTTCATCCCAAAGTAGACATCTAAAATTGCTCAGGCGAATCGTGCCCTAAAAATGTCTGTTTCTCACAGTTGAGTGTAAGGAGCCTCAGGTGATCAGCTGAGATGTAAACATCTATATTAGAGACACTTAAAGTTGTGTGACCTGAATCCCACCCAGAGTGAGTGTATTTCTCCTTCTCTTACTGACTGTTCTGTTGTCTGTGCTGTGAATCCTTCTGCCATGTGTTTCAGTAAGACACTGCAATGTAGCTTTGAAACACTGACAGTCTTGTTTAAATAGGCTAGTTTGTTCCCCATATTCTTATTCCCCAGGATCGCTTCTGAATTCATTTACCACTTTTGTTAGCACTATTGAGGATACACACGTGTTCCGTGCATGGTCATCAAGCTGGATGAGTTGATGCTTCCAGCTATGGCATCACATTGTACATTTCTTTCAGGCTTCAGAACACTGTAGGTCAATCTGGATTCTGGAGAGTGAATGTGAGTGAGTTTAGCACTTAGGAATTATTGTTTGGTTTTGATGGGGAAATAGCTAGAGCTTACGCAGCTGTGCCTGTATTTTAATGACATGATGGAAACTACTAGAATTCTCTTTACTGAGTGGTAAGTGGAGGAAAGTGGAATTTTAGTACAGTTTTTTCACTTACCTTGGATTATTCCTAGGTCAAAATTATAGCACAAAATGGAAATATTCATTCTGAAAATCTGTGCTAAATGGCATAATATAGAAAGCTGGGGTTTATGATAGCATTTAGCAGACGTGTTTGGAAATGGTCAGATAGGTATGCACATAACCTACACTAGTGAAATTGTCTGTTGTGCTTGAAATGGTGTTTCAGACTGGAAAATTAAAACCTACTTAGACATTATTCATTTCACGTGTCCTGGTTAAGTGTGAGTCTCTGAATATTCACTTACAACTTTTTACTTGTTGTTTCTCTGAATATGGAGCCTTCTCCACATCCTGCTGGCACCAGTATTCTCACTGGCTTCAGTGAGAGATGCTCAGATTCAGAACCAAGGAAATAGTGCAATTTTTTATTTTTCAAAGTGAAGAGGGTCACTCTGTGTGCCTGAGAGACCTTTTCCTCAGGTGCAAGCTCAGGAGCTGAACAGTACAATTGAATAACGATTCACTCAGGTCTTTATTAATTATCAAAGACTCTGAGGAACAGAGAAGGATGAAGGATATGCTGTAATACAGGAATAACCTAATACAATGTGCAATAAATCCAGTAGTTATTATTTGTTATTTTGACAGTCGTGTTTAGAACAAAAGTATCTGGCTCGTGGAACCTGTGATTATCTGTGAAATGAAGAAGGAAAATGACATAAACTCTTGTCTTTGGCAATGCAAATACAATGTTTTATTATGAAACTCAGACTGTTTATGTGCTTAGAGGACAATTTTTTTGGCATTCACATAAAGTACCATGTCCCTCATCCTGCTGTGCTAAGTACGGACTAAATGAGAAATTTAAAAAATCAAATAAAATTTGAAGAATAGGGAATATCTGGAGAGAGGCTGGGTTTTTTGAGGTGTCCTCTCGTCTGATGTCAGTGGAAGCTGACACTGTTCACACTGTTTTGTATTATGCCCATGAAGTTTTCATAGATCCTCAACTGAAGTGCCTTAACTAAGACACACAGCAGTGTTGCCACTCTCAGCTGAAAGATGGATGTGAGAACTGGTAACCTTGAAGTATTCACAATTCAAAGGCCTTCAGGCTTATAGTTTGATGGCATTTTGGTGCTAAAAAAAACGCCATGAAATGTGATGCTGTAAATATAACAATATGCCTTACCTATACCCTAGGACTTTGAAAATCGATGCATTTAATACACAGTCAGTTGAAACTATTAACTGCCTCACAAGCTACTACAGTTTTTCCTAACACTTCCTATATTTCTTATTCATCTGATACCTTTTTGCAGTGTTGATACTAATGAACAGTTCAGGAAAAATGAGGTTAGTTTGCAATTTTTTGTAACATTCACATACAAAGAAGAAGCAGTTAATGGAGAGTGAAAACTGAACGTGTAAACACATCAGTCAAAATAGTCTCATCTCTGCTTCTGACACCGACTCTCTTTCACATCTTCATGTTTATCTGATCTGCTACTCTTACGTACCCAGTATAAAATAAGTCAAACTGATTCCTTCCTGAGATGTGGTCCGATGCATCGTTAGCTGCAACATGAACCAACAGCCCAGCAAACCTTTTATCAAGGGATGATTCTCCAGTTGTACCAAAAAGGGGCAAAAAGCAGGTTTATTTCTATCTGGCCATGGCTTTGCAAATCACTGAATACTTTGAGTTCAAGATTAAGAGCTAACACACACAGTACTGAGCATCTCCAAGGACTGAGCCCCATGTGAATAAACTGCAGCCTACAGTAATCTCAGAGAACAAGCTCTGGCTAAAGTTCAGAATATAAAACAGAATATAAAGCAGCTCCTTATCAAAGCCATTCTGTCTAACTCATCTTATCTTTATATTATCAGTAAAATTTGTTAGATATGAAATAACTGGCTGAGACCTGAAATCATGTCCTCAGTGCTGAATTATTAATGCCTGCTTAAACAGCTTTTCTATTAGTAGCTTCAGTATGAGCAAGTAGCACATCCTCCTGGCCATTTGCCTTATTGTTCTTTTTCATAAGTTATTGAAATAATGTCCCAGAACAGGTAATGTGCTTGACATGTGATGTTTCCTCTAAAGAAGGAGCACACCTTTTTCTTTTCTTAAGAGATGCTTTAATAGCTTTTCTTTGCACATGTATTCTGCTTTCCAGTTCCCTAGTGGGACTGCCTGCTTTCTGGTTCGAAGCCTCATCCAACAGAAAGTGTCAGCTAGAATAATTTCCAAGCCAGAAGGTAGCCACATGTGGGAATAAGGTTTGTTTGGAATTTCTATAACCAAGAGAGTCAGAATTTCAGACAGCCTCATTTCAAAGCAGAGAATCAGAATATGATCTGTCTGCACAGGGGGGGTAAAGTGACAATGAAGATAAACTGTCGGTGGCTTAAAATGGCTGAAAGTGAGTCAGCAAAATATGCATTTAAGCTGTGTCTCTTCTATGTGAAAAAGCAGTCTTATCTTACAAACAGTTTCTTATAATGTTTCCATGTCAACAGCTATAATAGGACACCATCAGTTCATGCAGTTCTCAACTGGAAAAGTACAAGACAACAAGTAAGATCATGAACACAGAGAAGAAAATCCATTGAAATAAAAGCTGTATTCCCAACAGTCAAAAGTTGGAAGCCTAAGTATCTGCATTGGCACAGCACAAGCTAGCAGAGGCTCTTAGCTCAGTGGCCAATGTGAAAGACACAAGATTGCTGGGCCCCTATTAAAGAGTTTTCTACCTGAAATGTTAGATGGAAAAGTTATAAAGATACTGTAGAACAGGCTCTTCAAATTAGCTGCATTGGAACAAAACTGAGACCAGTGTTGAAACAGGATATAACCCTCTTGAAAAGAGCAGTGGGGATTCCCATTTGAAGTGCTTTCCAATAAAGATAAATCGTCTTTGTCTCACCACAAGGAAGTCCATCTATGAGAAGGGAACCCAACCAAGTTAAGTGGTGAGGCTGAGGGAGTACCAGGGGACTTTACTGACCCTTTTATTTCTCAGCAGAAATAGAAATGACTGTATTAACTACAGTGGGCATGGGAAGGATGCAGAGGCCTGCTTACCAGATGTAGTGTTCATACGGAGCTCCTCAGCAACCCCATTTGGTCATTCCCTGCCACCCCAGTCTTGTAACAAGGAACAAAGTTCTGCAACAGAAAGTCTGGGACCTCCCAGGCCTCTCTGGCACCATGTTTAATAGATCCTTGTTTAGACACGGCTAGTTTGCTAAGTTTGCTGTGAGTGGTGGTTGCGTGGCACTGGTTGATAAGGGAAGGCGGTGTCCAACGGAACCCAGCTCAGTGTGGGGGTACTGGCCCCAGCAGGCTGCTGTGCAAGTGCTTGCCCTTTTTCTGTTCCTCTCGCACATCAGCCTTGGCAGGTGCGATTTGATCCCTCTGGAAGTGCCTCATCTTCAGAATAAATGGAGTAAAAAAAGATTTGAGAGATGAACGTGTGTGTATGTGTGCGTACATCTGCATCCTGCCATGTCTCCAGCTTCATTTCTTGTGAAGACTCTGATTGTGGGTCATGCTTTTCTTGCAAGTACTTACTCTAATTGCTTTATCTACAAATGTAACGATTAAAATAAGACTAACAAACAGAGTGGTGTGGTGGAGTTTGCCAGATGTTCCTCACTAAATAGGAATTATAAAAAATGAAACATTCACCCACTTTCCATAAATTTCACTTCTTTTTCTTATGCTTTTCCATTGCAGGCAACCCCATTCCTTCACCCAATATATTGTGCTGCTATAATTATCAATACACCTGCTAGCACCACATAATACCTACTGCTATACAAACTACTGCTTACATAGAAGGCAATAGCATGTTGCTATTTCTGCTCCCACATCTTCCTCCTAGTTGTTTAAAAGGGTCCTGGCATAGTAGGCAGCAGCTGAAGGTTTTGTGAAAAACTAGGGCAGAAGCAGTTGTTTGACGGAATACAAAGATTTTTTTCGGTAACCTCATATTTCTAACCACTTAGAGTTCAGTTATGCTAGGTTGGAATAGTTTTTACCTTGGCATGCTGATAATGATACGTGTCCTCTAAATTTCCAAGAAGTATCAACATTTCTTTCTTTCTGAGAGCCAAAAAGGTCTGTAATTTTCCCTTTTAAAAAGCACTATCTTTGCAGACGTGCTTTCTCTTCTTGATGTCCTTGAGACATTTAGAATCCAGGTAGAGGTTGCAGTGACTGACTGTTGTAATTACTCCTTTCTGCAGAAACTGTAAGGCAATTTCTACAGCTAGGGATCATAGGTCATCAATCACAAACTTGAAGCCCAACCTAATAGCCATCAAGCAGTATTTTGCCACTTTCTTGCAGGTGATTCAAGATACAAAGCCACAGTTCAGTCCTTTCGGCCGTTCCCCTTTGTACTCAGCCAGTCAGATTTTGTTTATCTGTCCATGTTGCTGAGAATACTTTAGGAACTGTTCTTATACAAGAAGTAAACTTTAGATTTGAAAAACACCTATGGTTTCTTCAAGTATTTCTGTACAAGGGAACAGATATCTAAGTGAACTCTTCTTGAAAACAGATTTACTGAGACTAAACAGAATCAAAACCATTTTCAGTAGCACTGCAGGAAACATAGAATGGTTTTGAATGGAAAAGGCCTTCAAGATCATCAAGTCCAACTGTTAACTTAGCACTGTCAAGTCTGCCACTAAACCATGTCCCTAAGCATCACAGCTACACATTTTGTAGATACCTCCAGGGATGGTGACTTAACCACTTCCCTGGGCAGCCTGTTCTAACCCTTGATAAACTTTTAGGTGAAGAAATTTTTCCTAATATCTAA
>VZSC01007029.1:81586-148113 GCA_013398225.1 Steatornis caripensis | reverse complement strand
AAGCCTGTAGCATGGCATGGGTTTGTTGTGACCCAAGTGCAGACCTGACACCGAGCTGTGTTGAACCTCATGCAGTTGGCCTCAGCCCAGCAATCCAGATCCCTCTGTAGAGCCTTCCTACCCTCCAGCAGACCAACACTCCCACCCAACATGATGTAGTCTGCAAACTTACTGAGGGTGCACTTGATCCCCTTGTGCAGATCATTGATAAAGATATTAAAGAGAACTGGCCCCAGTACTGAGCCCTGGGGAACACCCCTTGTGACCACTGCCAACTGGATTTAACTCCATTCACCACAACCCTTTGGGCCCAGCCAGCCAGCCAGTTCTTTACTCAGCCAAGCGTATGCCCATCCAAGCCACAAGCAGCCAGTTTCTCTAGCAGAATGCTGTGGGAATTGGTGTCAAAGACTTTACTGAAGTCTAGGCAGACAACATCCCCAGTCTTTCCCACAGCCACTAAGTAGGTCACCTTGTTATAGAAGGAGATCAGGTATAGTCAAGCAGGGCCTGCCTTTCATAAACCCACGCTGACTGGGACTGATCGCCCAGTTGTCCTGTACTTGCTGCATGACGGCACTCAAGATGATCTGCTCCATAACCTTCCCCAGCACCGAGGTCAGATTGACGGATCTAAAGTTCTCCAGATCCAACTTCTGGTCTTTCTTGTAGATGGGCATCACATTTGCTAACCTCCTGTCAACTGGGACGTCCCCAGTGAGCCAAGACTGCTGATAAATGGTGAGAAAGTGGCTTGGTGACCACTTCCACCAGCTCCCTCAGTACCCTTGGGTGGATCCTGTGTGGGCCCATAGACTTGTGTGTGTCTTAGTAGTGTAGCAGTTGGCTAACCATTTCCCCTTGGATTATGAGGGCTTCATTCTGCTCCCCATCCCTGTCTTCCAGCTCAGGGGGCTGGGTATGCTGAGAACAACTGGTCTTACTACTAAAGACTGAGCAAAGAAGACATTAAGTGCCTCAGCCTTTTCCTCATCCTTTCTCACTATGTTTCCACTCGCATCCAATAGCAGATGGAGATTCTCCTTAGTCCTCCTTTTGTTGCTAATGTACATATAGAAACATTTTTAATTGTCTTCTACAGCAGTAGACAGATTAAGTTCTAGTTGGGCTTTGGCCTTTCTAATTTTCTCCCTGCACGGTCTAACAACATCTTTGTAGTCCCCCTGAATGGCCTGCACTCNAAGCCTGTAGCATGGCATGGGTTTGTTGTGACCCAAGTGCAGACCTGACACCGAGCTGTGTTGAACCTCATGCAGTTGGCCTCAGCCCAGCAATCCAGATCCCTCTGTAGAGCCTTCCTACCCTCCAGCAGACCAACACTCCCACCCAACATGATGTAGTCTGCAAACTTACTGAGGGTGCACTTGATCCCCTTGTGCAGATCATTGATAAAGATATTAAAGAGAACTGGCCCCAGTACTGAGCCCTGGGGAACACCCCTTGTGACCACTGCCAACTGGATTTAACTCCATTCACCACAACCCTTTGGGCCCAGCCAGCCAGCCAGTTCTTTACTCAGCCAAGCGTATGCCCATCCAAGCCACAAGCAGCCAGTTTCTCTAGCAGAATGCTGTGGGAATTGGTGTCAAAGACTTTACTGAAGTCTAGGCAGACAACATCCCCAGTCTTTCCCACAGCCACTAAGTAGGTCACCTTGTTATAGAAGGAGATCAGGTATAGTCAAGCAGGGCCTGCCTTTCATAAACCCACGCTGACTGGGACTGATCGCCCAGTTGTCCTGTACTTGCTGCATGACGGCACTCAAGATGATCTGCTCCATAACCTTCCCCAGCACCGAGGTCAGATTGACGGATCTAAAGTTCTCCAGATCCAACTTCTGGTCTTTCTTGTAGATGGGCATCACATTTGCTAACCTCCTGTCAACTGGGACGTCCCCAGTGAGCCAAGACTGCTGATAAATGGTGAGAAAGTGGCTTGGTGACCACTTCCACCAGCTCCCTCAGTACCCTTGGGTGGATCCTGTGTGGGCCCATAGACTTGTGTGTGTCTTAGTAGTGTAGCAGTTGGCTAACCATTTCCCCTTGGATTATGAGGGCTTCATTCTGCTCCCCATCCCTGTCTTCCAGCTCAGGGGGCTGGGTATGCTGAGAACAACTGGTCTTACTACTAAAGACTGAGGCAAAGAAGACATTAAGTGCCTCAGCCTTTTCCTCATCCTTTCTCACTATGTTTCCACTCGCATCCAATAGCGGATGGAGATTCTCCTTAGTCCTCCTTTTGTTGCTAATGTACATATAGAAACATTTTTAATTGTCTTCTACAGCAGTAGACAGATTAAGTTCTAGTTGGGCTTTGGCCTTTCTAATTTTCTCCCTGCACGGTCTAACAACATCTTTGTAGTCCCCCTGAATGGCCTGCACTCCTTCCAAAGACCATAAGCTCTCTTTTTTTCTCCTGAGTTCCAGCCAAAACTCTCTGTTCAGCCAGGCTGGTGTTCTTCCCTGCCAGCTCGTCTTTCAGCACATGGCCTGCATGCTTCTACATGGCAGAGCAATGTTTCTAACGTAGTTTGCAGGTTCAAAATGCAACCACCCTTTCAATATAAGCGGTGAAATTGATTTTGTCCTTTCCGTACTGGTAATCAGAGCATTGCAACATCCATGGAGAGCTATTGCAACAAGATGGCTCTGCTGCAGGGAGAGGCTGTGAATGTAATGTACTGGGAGATGCCCTGGAATGTACATTCGCTCTCTGAGTTACTCTGCCCCAGTGTCCCATCCAGACATGACATTACAGACAGATTTTTATGACATCCACTTATTATTAATTTAATAATATTCACATTATTAAATAACCTAGATTTTAATACTATATGTTGTTATTTAGCACTCTAGTGGCTGGTCCTGATTTCACTCTTACCCTTCTCTACAAAAAAAAGGATGAGCTACACTGCCATTAGCATGGTCAGAACTAGGTTCCTAAAGCCTATACAAGAGTTATGAGGAACAGCATGAATTCACTGCATGGCACTTCTTCCAATCTGATTCACATGGGCTTCATTCTGGCTAAAATTAGCCCATACTAAAGTGCAAATAGAGTCATCAGTCTTTACCCTGGTTTCAAGTCAGAATCATGAGATGTTCCAAGAGCAAAAACCAGAAATCTTCCTTCATCATTGATATTTACATGTGGATTCATCTTGAAAATCTCGCGAACTTTAGCAGATCTTTCAGCAGAACTGAGCTGGACCTGAATTTTCTTGCAAAGTCTCCAGAAATCTAATAATCTACTCATATTTTAATAATTAATTAGAATAGCAGTAAGAAAAAGAAAATATAAATTAATAGAAGTGAACCCTTATGCACTTCATATCAATTTCTGTGTTGGGCTCACTATCCAACCAGATCTAGTGGTTACTGCTAGAAAATGATGGGTCAGTCTGAAATGCACAGCTCACAACATCTCCTGATGTAGGCGCAGTAACCACAGGCATTCAGCAAAGGTTATAAACTTCCATGCACAACAGAAATGAAGCCTTGCAGCCAGACAAGTTTTGCTGGTTTTGTGGCAAATAACGGTTCTTTCATGTAAATCTGATCTCATTCATCAAATGCCTGAGAATTTATTTCAATATCTGAATGGTACGCTGCCTTTTTACATAGGCCAGTAAGCATGACTTTTTATTATAGCTACTGTGTTCATATAATCATATTTTATTTTCTTGATGCTTTCAGGATTGTGTATTTTTAAATTTTTTTTTCTAGCTTACTTTCATATTGGTTTTTGCTAGTAAGATTCAGAAAATGGTTGAACAGAACATCATTAGAAATACAGAGGGTTTTTTAATTCCTTGTCCTCAGAAATCAATGTATCTCCTTTTGTCTGTCTGCTACACAAGTAGTAGATGGTGATTTGACTAGCACTACTAATCTATAGGCTTCCTTTAAGAATATCAAAACTATTTTAAAAGTTTGGATAAAATTGAACAAATAGTTTTTCATTTAAGGAGGATTTCAGCAGCTTTGGCTGCAGGAAATCTGGAGGGAAAAATGTAAAAGAAATAACAACGAGCAGACAGGATATTTTTCTCACTGAAGGTACAAAATAAAGGAAATTTGACTGAATTAATGACTTGAAAACTACCCAACTGAATGCGAGGACCATTGCTGAATTTAGAACCTGTAGAAGATGAGGTTGTTTTCTCCTTAATAGAGTGTGAAAGAGCTGTGTGTTAGGTGCTTCTTAGGCTACTTGAGTCTTATTACTTCTCTGTAACCAAAGCTATCAGGCACTGGACAAACAATAGAATAACTTATTTTTTAACATAGACATTGTGCAGAAGGGTCAAAGTTTCCTTTCCCTAAACTTTTTAACTGCTATAATTTCCTTGGTTCAGTGCAGCAGCTCTTCATTTGCATTAAGACAAATGAAAGGAAAATTCCTACTCGGTTTGTTAGGGATTGAATTTTCAAGAAAGGACTTTCAATTATACTCAGGTACCAATGCTGCTTTATTACTAAGTTTTGTAAAAGTATTAAGTTGCTGCCGTTGCACTTTCAGTGTTCCATCTATGGAAATGCAGTGCATTACACAAAAGATTTGCATTCATTTCTCTACCAGTTGCCTTGGGTTCTAAATATATTCCAGAACTACAGAGGGCATCAATTTCAAATGGGATTTCATTATATTTGGGTAGAGCAGACAGATAAGTATAAGGAATAAGGGCAATATTCTAAATGTGTTTATTAAACATTCAGTAATAACTATGTCTTCCACAAACAGTAGTAAAACCTATCTGCAGTCAGTATAACTAACAGTTGCTGTGGTGCAAATCAATGAGCCATATGCCATCATAACTCAGACAAAAATCTTCTTACTAACAAGAATTTGACTCCAAGATACTGTTTAAAAGTGCTTTGCCTGTTAAAAGAACACAAAAAATTTTCCATTCTATCTCAGCTCTTCCTCCAGGAAGATAAGTGGTATCGTTCTGGAATTGAGCTCAGATTCTGGATTGATTTAGGACCTAAAAATGCACAGTTATATTGTTAGAGATATGGAGTGATGCTGAAGCACTATGATGAGCTGTTTGTTCATCGCAGGACACTTGCTTACAGTTATTGGAGATAAATAGATTTTGAATAAACCATCTGAGACTCTTTAAGCCACGGAACTCTGAAGAGCCTGAGGTCAAACTTTGTCTGAAATTAGATGTGTGATAAGAGGCTGGATTTTTTTGTTGCAGCCAAAGTGAAAAAGGACACTCATCAGAGACAGTTTGTTTTAATGGAATCAGAAAAGTACTTCTAATGCTTAAGTTTCAGGTCATTATGACCCAGGCCCATGACATGTCATAAACAAGAAAACCCTAACAGGTTCAAGGAAAGGATAATCCAGTCTCTCACTCCCTAACTTGTGTCATATTATCAAGGTACTGGAACCACAAATCTTGAAGAAACTATGTTGACTCAGATAAACTCCACTGAAAACGCATCACCGTGTCCTTTCTTTTGAAAGCATATCACTTATCTGGCGTTTCATTTATTTCTGTTATGAGAGGCAGAACAAACAAAAGTCAAACTCTAAGGAGTTTTCAGTGCTATTATTTCTCAGCAGAGCTGTTCTGGAAATAAGCTGATAGCAGTCCAAGATTATTGGAATCTGATCTGTCTCCACACTTAATCTAGAGGTATAGCTTTCTAAGTCAAGGACTTTGTCTTTTCAGTCAGCAAATAGGGAATATTTATTGTAATAGTGTCTTTATTGCATACCAAAAAGGCTACACCCACAAGAGAGGCTCAGGAGTGCTGAGATGTGGGCAAAAACACCACTTGTGCTCTCTTTGAGTATTACTGAAAGTAGACTTGCTGACACTTAGGTCAAATACTTCAGCAAGATTCTCTCTGAATGATATTTATAGCAGAAGCATCTCTTGAAGTCAGACACTGGATGTGTTTTTCTTGGTGTGCTTTACCTCTGCTCACATTGAGTATATGATAATAGGACTTTATGGGGTAAAAATCATTACAAGAATCAGCTATGCAGACTATTCCTGGAAGAATGAAGTGCCAACAGAAGTAATTTAATCCAATTAGATCTGTTTAGGAATGCTCATTTGAAAATATTAATACTTTTTAAGTAATCATTATGGACTGGGACATAAAGATTCCGTATTTTTGTGAAAATTTTTTTTGCAGTGTCTGCACAAAATAATCTAATCATCCCCAGTTACAAGAATAATTGAAACTGTGAGCTGATTAATTTTAAAATTTATTTTCTGATTTCTTAGCGTTTTTCATTGATAAAAGTAGCCATCTACTAGGCAGGCTAAAGTTTCCTCTGCCAGTATTTTGTTTGACATAACAGCTGATTAACTGATAATTGTGCTTGGTAAAATGAAAAATTAGAAGTTTATATTTTTGTGTTGCTGAGCTTTTGTGCTCTGTAGAAGGGGGCTGTTCTTTACATTTCCTGAAGGCCTATGAAATTGTACCTCATGCTTTAGTGAAGGAAGAGCATTTAAGTTTTGACTCCAGTGTGGTTGCAGCTGAAAATTATAACAATTGAATAATTATGATGGGTTCATTCATCTTGCTTCTCATAAGCAAGAAAAAGTAATGTTAGAATGCTGTATTCCTGTTTCTATTCCCTTGTAGGCACCTGATGGGAATACCTTGTCTCCTGGGGCAGAAATGGCTCCTATTCCCATTACACAAGGGTTAAATGCCTCCTGGAGAACAAGTACCCAAAAGGGTCATGGATCAAGGAGGTGGCTTCCCACAGTGAGGAATGCATGTTCTTATGGATATTTCCTCTATGTTAAAGGATGGTAGACTGCTATTCCTGCCTGGAAAACTTGCACATATCACCCCTACAGACATCTAATAGTGGATATTCTTGTGGTTAGATCAATAGTCTCAGATTTAGAAATTTGAAGTTTGTTCTTCTCCTCAACCAGGCCATTCCTGTGATGCCCTGAGTCATTTCAGTAGGATCAGGCACAAGCAATAGCCCTCCTGAGACTTTGCTCCCAGGGCATGCAGCTGGCTCATGCCCAGTTTGCCATCTGTCAGGACTCCCAGGGCCTGAACAGCTGCTCCCCAGGGTATCAGTCCCCGACCATGAAAATAAGGTTAGTCTGTTCCATGTGCAGGACTTGGCACTTGTCCTTCTCCATGGTATACGGCAAGTACTTTGTGTAGATTTCCATTAGTTCCTTGCTGAACTACAGGCATCTTGCTCATTAATCCATTGTCTAAGAGCTTATCGGTCATGATTTTCGGCTCTTCATTACTTCAGTAGCACAGCTTTTTTGTCTGGAACATAAGAGTGAAGTTGATGGGCTTTTGGCAGTCTGGGACTCAGGCTGTAATGCACAAACCTAGAGATTGTTCACTGTGATTATAGTTACAGACATCTATTATTTTGGGGGGTTGAGTAAGAAGCAAATCAGTGAGATTCCACTGTTCAGTATTTGTTCCTTAGGGCAGTGTTTTGAAATTACAGTCCATCCCTTGATATACATTTCCACTCTTGCAATCCAGTGTGTATTTCAAATGAATTTTTCTAGCTTAACTTGGATTCAGTCCTTGCTGGGTTTCAGAAAGAATGGGATTACACTCCGCTAAAATATTACTCTGTTCAGGTCGTTCCGTCAATAGGCAAAACAAACTGTAATTGAAAAAATACACCTTTATCAGTGATGTATTTTAGTGTGCTAAGTATTCTGCGCTGTTGAATAACATCACAATTCACTTTGATATAACAAGAGCATCACAATAAATTCTCATCCATTCAATAATCTGACCATTTTCTCAAATTTCATAAGACATCACTTAAACCATAATTAAACCATCATTAAACCATCATGAATGCCTTCTGCTTCCAGTCTGTCATCTTCTGTAACAAATCACTCTCATAATTAATTAAGTGGGATGAGGGAAACAGAAGAATTTTAACTACTTGAAAACATATTTCTACATCTAATGCAACCATACAAATAATGCTATTTCAACAGCATTTCTTTCAGATTTATGTTATCTGGAAATGAAGAAATGCTTAAATTGTAGCAAAGCATGGTAGTGTGACAGTCCACATGTTTTAATGTTCTGATTTTTTCAGGCTCTCCCAGACCTTTGTAATAACATAAATCTTTTCATTGCTATCTCATCACCCCTGCCTTATTTTAAATCCTGTTCTCATACTTTTCCTTATGCTAAGTAGGCAGAAGATAATCTCATTTTATTTGGTAAACCTCTAGGTTTTGTTTAGTAAAACTGAGGGATGAGCTGCTCCTCTTAATCACAGGGAGAAAAGTAAGTGAGCTTTGAGATAATCCCATTTGGTGACAGTCTGTGAAGGAAGTTAATGCATTTTCTGCAGGACTTTCCCAGTATTTGGTTTATTGTCTTTGTAGCAAATACTGTTCTTTACCTCTTTTATCTCTTAAGGGAAAGCCGATGAGACTTCTTTACATGACACCATTTTTAAAGCAATGTACTGATTTATTTTCATTGACCTCACTGCACAGTGTTTAAGTAATTGATGTTGCCATACAGCAACATGGCACACTCTGTCACTGTTCTCCCTCAAGTCAATATAAAATGGGTCAGACCTTGAACCGCCCACTCTCCATACTGAATAGTTTTCAGTGTCACTCAAGGAGAACAGACTTCATGGTCAAAATAGAGAATTTAACAGACTGTATAAAAAAAATTATTGCTGATTGATGGGGGAGACAAACTTGGAACTGACTTTCTTGAAAGCATTTTCCAAGGTGGCTTGTAGGAATGGGCAATCACCAGGCAGCGGGGTGAGAATGCAGAGGCACTGAGCATAGCTGACTCAAATATTACCTGTAGAACTGATAAAAGTACGCACAACTTTCAAGCCGTTTTATGAGGTACAGGAGCCCAGCTTTGGCATTGCAGCATCTCATAAAACATGGTCTATAGAGGGTGATCCAAGGTGCCTTACATAAAGTCTGTGTACAGTAAATGGACATTTGGAGTAGGGAATTCAGTTTTGCTGTGCTAAGCAGGGAGTTTGGCCAAATACATCCTTAATGAAGCTCTCTTACAGAGCACGGCAACACCTTAGGAGTGGGTTAGGTTCAATCACTCTGCCCTGGATTGATCTGAGAGTTAAAACTAAACGCTGGAATATGTCTGAATTCCCACTCTTGCTGAAAGACAGGCTTCAGTCTGTGTATTAAGTACCAACTCTTCTGGGAATTTAAGACCAAATTTGTACAAGTGTGGGTAGGCACATGACTGTGTATATGCCATGCCTGTTTAATACCTGTTTAAGATGTGAGAGTAAGACATGGTTGTGATGATGGTGTTCCTCATATTTTGCAAAACACCCTGGCAGGTGCATATCCCTTTTCCCTGTGCTATTGCTGTTTCAGTCAAAGCCAACCTGGAATCACCAGCAACAGTCAGGACAGCTCATTCGCCACTGCATTCCTCAGCCTCCAGTGGAGGGATCCCTACCAACTTCTTTCTCCCAAATGTTAACTTCCCTGACCCCTTGGTCACACTGCCTTCTCAAGGGAAAGGGTGAAAAATGTCCTTTCCACAAATGGCAACCTGGTGATTAGGGCACTTTATGAAGACATGAGAGTTTTAGCTTTGAATCTCTTCAGTCTGCTGAAGGAACAGAATTTATATCTCCCACATCCTCAGTCAATGATAATCTCCCATATCCAAGTAAGTGTCTAACCACTAGGCTACTATAAAAAGGTAAATATCATAGCTGCATTTTTGAATGGGAATAGCCTTTCTTATTGGGTTTTTTTTTCTGCTTTCACTTTTGTATATATTTGTTAGGCATATTCAAAGCAAAATAAGATTGAGCCCTTTAGGGTTTAAATGCAGTTTGGATATTGCTCTGCCTTAAATGCAAATTCCGAAAATGCTTAAATGAGAGAGACATCAAGCTTCTCATAAGTGAGAGCAAATGTAGCCTAAAATACCCTTCCTACTGAAGGGATTAGGAACTCTGATTTTTATCAGGTTTTTTGATGTTTAAACTCCATCCAAGTCCATTTTAGGCCTTAAAAATGGTCAGTCTGAATCTTATTCACAGTTGTGAGTAACCTATCAGTCTCCAGAAAGTTTCATCACAGACTGTATTCAATACCCTTTTACCTTGCTGTATTTTGAGCGACTATCAAAGAGGTAAGATTAGAAATGGTCCTGATTTCCAGGATCATCTGAAGCTTTCTGAATAGTGATCATCAAGAAAGTCCAAGGCAATTGCAATCACAGTCATAGCTATATCTAAAACAAATCATAAGACAGTCTGGAATTTCATGCTGCTCTCAGAGCTGCCGTTTTCTCCCAAAGAAATCCTTAAACTAGCAGGTCATGTTAAAGACAATATTATTGATTAGCAAAGAAAATATCATAGTTAATTTGTGAGCCACATTCGCATCAATGAATTCATTTAATTCCAAATTAGGAATTCCAGCTGCTATAACGTGATATGTTGGATATGGCTTTATCTTACCAACACAATTCAATGATTTCTAAAAATACGTTAATGTGGCAAAATTCTTTGGGTATGACCATGTAATCCAGATAATCTAGCACCCCAATTTCACTCAGGGCCTTGATCGCTCACAGTGTGTCGATAGTTTACTCCCAAGCTCTCTTTTGGAGCAAACTAACTAGTTCCCTTGAAGACCAAATGTGATAATTTATTTTTAGGACAGTTCACTCCAGAGATTTCTCTGGGCAGCACAGATGAGGCTCCACTGGGTTTGGTCCCTTTTGCATGACACACTCTTGCAGACTTTCACTCTGTGTGTGAAGTCCTCATGCTATTCGCTCAGGACTTGCAACACTATTCTGGTGTCATGCTATAAAGCATGGTGATGCTACAACACACTGTTCACATTACTTCAGCCACTTTGAAGAGGAAAAATACCACATTCATAAAATAATTCATTGTCAGGGATGTAGGATGTGACATCAGCTCAAAGCAGCCCTGAGCCCAGCCCTAAGATCACATGTGCCAGCAGAGGGGGTTCATCTTGGACAGTGAGGTTGCAAAACCATAGGCAGTACTGTGCACTCTCTGGTGCAGGTATGTTTAACTGTGTAAATGTAGCCTAATAATAAGGCATCTGCATCCTTTTTTAATTAACTTATTTTAGGAAATGTGTCCAGATTCAAAAAGATCTTCAAGACAAATATCTCAGTCTAGAGGAAATTTGGTAGAAAGTGGAACCATACATCTGGGTTATTGAGATTCAGAAATGTCAGGGTATCCTTACATAGATGTCAAGAGTTATAAAAGCTGGGTTTTTTCTCCCTCCAAGCTAATTATTTCACATATGCCCAACACTTTCTGTTCGATCTTTGTCTTGTGAAGGCCAGTTTCATGGCATTTGTAGTAAAGACATACTGCTGTTTCTAATCTTGCTTCTCTTTAAAATTCTGCAGACATTGCAAAAGACTCAGCAGCTGTTGCTTTAAAATGCAGATAAGTAGGATGCTGTGCCACTCGCGGGTGCCACCATTACAGACCCATGTTACTGTTTTCTGTTAGCAAGAAATTAATTGCTTCATTTTTTATGCTGTCAATCACTTAGCAAGAGACAAGAACAAAGACATCTTTAGGGAATACATGGTATTTTTTTCTCCAAGGCATTTTTTGCATGAACGTTACTATGACATTTCTCTTATTTAGTTTATTATAAGGCGTAAGCATATAAAAATTTTTTTTAAATATTTCTGTAGATGTTACTCCTTCAGCACTTATTTAACATCCAATTTAACAGTTTGTTTTCCCTAGAAATGCAAACATTTTTACTAATGAGGTTTGAGAAACAATTTCCAGGAAATTACTTTTCTATTCATATCTTTACCCAAAGGCAAAAGGACCTAGATTTGTAGTGGGAGATTTTCTGTAAAAATGAGGAATACTTGTATTAACTGCAAAAAGAAATATGGTGCCGTATGAGGACATTAGGTGTATTCAACACTTTGGTGAAGACCCTAATATTGCTGTGTTAGGTTAGGAAGATGCACATGCAACCACTATCTTGCAAACCTGGACATATATAGGTACTTTTAAAATTATTGTATGTACTAAGTCTTGTACCAGGGAAATTCTGAAAACAAACAAACAAAAAAAAGAAAACAGAAAAAAGCAAAAAAAAATGTAGTTTTTCATTAAAAGAATGAATCAGCAAAATTTGTGTTTCGGGAAGATTTTTCAGTGCCCTTAAATGTGTGATGTGTTTTCAGTCCTTTTTTTCGGTGTAATGGAGCACCACTCAATAGTGGAAAAGTAAACAATTACCCAAAATAATATTCTACAAATGTATTTAAATTATTTTGATTTAAAATCCTTAGTAACTGTGCCAAGACTTTCAGATAAAAATTAAGCACATCATCCCTTTAAACCTAGCCATAAGAAAAAGAAAAAGGGAAGGGCATCATCTAAAATAAATGTTTTGGTAATAACACAAAAATAGTCATATCCATCTCTCAATTAGAGTCTTTCATATCTCTAAGGTTTCTCTGAAGGAAGAACTAGGTGAAGAAACAGAGATATAGACAGTGACTTACATAACCTACAGAAAACTGTTGACTCCAGGAGTGGGTCCCAGCTCTGTACTGTGTCCCACGCTGAAGATCTGTNAGGTTTCTCTGAAGGAAGAACTAGGTGAAGAAACAGAGATATAGACAGTGACTTACATAACCTACAGAAAACTGTTGACTCCAGGAGTGGGTCCCAGCTCTGTACTGTGTCCCACCCTGAAGATCTGTTTATGGGCAGCTGCATCATCTTGAATTCCTTAGTTGGCTTCCACAAATATGGCAGGTCATAAACATAAAAGTTGTCTTTTGAGCAAGTTATCACAAGCCAAAGGGCTACTGTTCCAAGTTATACAGATCAACCCAAGCCCCAGTGGTGCAGGGTGAACTTCTGAAGGTGAACACAACCACCAAACTCAGATGGACCAAAGGTCCTTCCCACTCATTATTCTGTCTCAGATGGTATCTGATAGCAGATGCTCTGAGACTATAAAAATAGACCTTAATGGATTTTTAGCTTCTTTGGAAGAATTTTTTTAGGCTGATTGAAATTTTCAGACTCTACAAAATCCACAGGTTAATTGCATACTCTATATTATCTGTTAACTGTTAAATTACAGTTCTTTCCTTTGCTTCTATTATGAGAACAGTGAAAAAGTGATGCCTATTCTCTCTTTCCTGAAATACGTAATTTCGTTAACTTTTATTATACTCTTTTCTTGGTCATCTTTTTTAAAACTAAGAAGGCTTAGCCTGTATAATCTGCCCCTGTGAGAATATTGCCCTTACTGGCCTCACTTCTCCTCTGCCTTTTCGAGATCCTCTTCAGGATGAGAGGATCAGGACTGCCTGTAGTAGGAGTGTGTTCTTGTCTGTATCATGGTATAATAGCGATGATTTCTGTTTGATTCTTTATTCATTTACTCAAATTGTAGGAACAATTTGCCTTTTTCACTACTGCCAAGCATTGAATTAATCTTTTCCTAGAACAATATACAAAGTCTCCAGAATTTCTTCCCTGGGGAGTAATTGGTTAACGAGTGTATACCAGTATGTACATTTACCGAGGACTGATATTCCCCTTGCCTCACTTTGAATTTATTGACATTGAATTTCATCAAGCATTTTATGGTCTAGTCATGTGTGAAATGTCCACTTGACATTTTGAAATTCTTTTGCAAGTCTTCTGTCAGTTTTTGGGTTTTCATAGTCTTCAGTAAATTCTATTGCCTCATCTTTCACCACCACATTTTCTAGATCACTTATGGGAATTCCTCCCTTGTTTCCTATCCTTTAAACATTTACTAATCCTTCGCTCCTAGACCACTATATCTTTTATATTTCATGATCTTTTGTTGAGGAAGTCTGTCATAAGCTTTCTGGAAACCCAAGTGATATTCCAGGTCCATGAGTTCTCTGTTCCTCTAAAGAGGTTAAGTAGATCTGCCTGTTACTCGGATTTAATTTATTTGTGGTTTCCCTGTAAAAAAAAAATAGCTTAGTATTTTCCATTTCCACACGTCTGAGTCATTCACCTCATCCTGGTAATTTATTACTATTCACTTTATTGATTTGTTATTAAACTTTGTCTACTGACACATCAAGTGCAGATGGTTCCATTGATTTGACAGGTCTGAAAGGATCTTCTGTGGATTCATCCTTAAACGCATCCTGGAGTTGATTGTAAATAATTCATTTAGCTTTATTGCCATGGCCTTTTCTTTCCTGAGCTTTGTTATTACACCTCAATGCCCTGTGTAATTGGTATTTACTATCTGAATGCTGCACAATTCTTACTGTATTTCTCCTCGCTATTTTCCTTCATGACAGGGAAATGCCATCCATCCTTGCTTTATACAGACAGAAGCAGGTCCCAAAGAGAAGCATTTGGTAAAGGATGCTGAGTAATGAACACTCAGGCTTGTAGTTCCTCAAAATTGTTTCCAGCTTTGAGCACAGAACTCCCAAGGACCGACCTCAGTGCCAATAAGGTATCAGATTGGAGTGGGGGAGATGAATTAGATGCCAAGGGTTGGATCCATGGCAGTAAGTACATTGAGTGCTGGGATGCCTAGAGTAGCCAACCAGAAAAGCTAAAAAGATAGAGATGTGTCTGAAGCTCTGACTCCTGTTGGTCTCTGCGATTCAGAGCAGGAAGGGAGTCCTTGCTGCCAGCCTTATTGTGTTGCCCATCTTCTGCTCTAGCAGGAGTTAGGTACCCCAGTTCCTTCAGGCTGATCTTACATGAGCTGCCGTAAGCATCTGAGGGGGTAGAAGAGTATGTCAAAGGTGCCAAAAATAATGTCTTAAGGCTAGGACAGCCTTTCTTTGTCCTGTTTTGTGCCTTGGTTGTGAAAGGATTTGAGGGGGCACATCCTCTTCTCCTCAGTGTCCCTGCAGAGTCTGGCAATGCAGAGCCATGCCTGCCCCAAGCATCTGCTGGTCTCTGAGCAGTGAGAGAGTCTGGGCTTGGGCATAGGCTCACTTGGAGAACATGTAAAAGCACAGACATCACCGCTGTCACATGCAGGAGATCCCTCGGCCTTATGTAAAGGGAAGAACATTAATACGAACTCTTAAAAACAGCTCAAAAAATGAAAAATCTCAACACACCTCGCTAAAGACCAATAATGCAATGGGACTGATAGATTAGTGGCAGTAAATTTTTGCTACAGCTGCAGGAGATACAAAGATTTTCACATGTCGCCTTGCTATGTGCAACACAGGTAGATTTTTTGAAATTATCCCTCAGAGGCAGTAGCATGCTGCAATGAGACTTTGCTTAATGAATGATTTTCTGGTAAAGAAGATAGTGCCTGTATCTGTGATCTAACAGAAGAGAAGCTCTTGCTCTTAACTTCAGATAAGGATTTTAACATCAGTTTTTGAGATCATGAGGCAAAGGAACCTTTGAAAATAAATTTTTATGCAGTTTATTTTTTAAGGTTTTTTTCATTTATATTTCGTCACATTGTATCTTGTACTGACTTGCTTGTTTATATAGAAAAACTGAGTTATTCATCGCAATACAATGTTACTCTCTTTAGAGTCTTTCCATTAACTTGATTCATTTTACAGAGTTTAATGACAGCACTGCAGTGATAAATCATAGCTATGGAAAAGAAATATTTCAAACTTTGTTAGAGAAACAGATATTTCTTTGGCTGATGTTTGATGGGAAATACTAAGGAGACAGAGACAGAAGGAAAACTATAAAAATTATGGCATTTGCACTGCTTGTCACAAATTGTGTTAAACAACCAAAAGGAGTTCGATCCTGTAAGACCAGAGGTAGAAATGATAGAGATGAACGTAAGAGAAATGTCTGGATATTGACATAGTAGAATGATATACAGACAACACATCTGGAAACCAGGTGCCTGTGGTGTGGTCAATCTACAAAGTTAAGGCTGATGTTGCAAAGGTGGTTTGAAACTCCTGTTTACACGACTTACTGCTGTTTAATGCAACACAGCACTTAATATGCGATAGCAGCTTTTGGTTGGATGAAGTAATCCTAATCATCAAACACAGCCCTTGATCAAGGAAACACAAGGTAGCCCTGGTCAAAAAATTTCTAGTATAACATTGGGATTGACACATACATGGAAACTCCACAGCTTCACAGTAATTGTCCCTCCCTGGCTGCCATGAGATTTACCAGCTCCTTAAGATGTCTGGCAGTCTATGGGCTGCCTGTGCAGAATCCTGGGCACTGGGAATTGCTCTTCCCCCACTGACTGACTGGAGAGAGTCATCACCCACATGCAGGGAAAACCATTAGCTCATTGAAGAGTTCAACCTGATTCTCCTTAAGCAGCAAGTTTTCATAATTTGTCACTTCCAGATGTTTCAAATGTTTGATTGTTTTTCCATCAGGGTTGCTTTGTTCATTTTTTTAAACATTGAAAATTTTCCACGTCCTTTCTCCTGTCGGCAAGTCGTGGAGGCAATTTCAGTTTCCCACCTTGTGTATCTATTTTCCTCTATAAAAGTGACATTAATTTTGTTTTGCAGCTACCCTGGCTCAGAATAAAGGTGCATTTAGCCAAGTGTCCTTTCTGTGACAGTGGTTAGCAGCGGATGTTTAGGGAACATATAGGAACAGGGCACATATGGTCTGATCCTCTCCCTGCTGTACACCACAGCTCTCTCCAAAACCAGCATCTTTACTCAGTCCTTAAATCACCCAGTAAATCGCATTGCTATTTCCACATTGGAAGTGAACAAATAAGAAGATCCTGCAGTTTGCAAATGAGGCTATGAAATACTAAAATAGGCAAAGAATTGGTCCAGGCAAAAAAAAATCTCATTGGTGGATATTTCAAACAATCTTGTCCACATGAAGTGAAAGAAAAACATCTCTTATTTTGTTCACTTTCTTGCTTCCTTGTCTATCCATGACTCCTTGGGATGTCAGAATCTAAAAAAGGACTTACTTTTGGGTCTTTATTCTGTTATTCTGTAGGACTCAATTCATTTTAATGGCATAGGTTTTGTATAAGCAAATGCTGAATGACAGTGTAATTTACACTGCAGGTTTTTCTGACAAAATGTGTAGCTTCAATAGATGCTTCCTTCTATTGAAATCAAAGAGATTTCACTCTTTATTTTACCCATTACAGGCACTGATATGGCCACTTTACCGTTCTCTGAGCACTTCACAATACTTTCCTTAAGTAGTCTTATTTTACAAGTAGGGAAACAGGACATTGAATTACAGAAATGTTCACACCAACTGTATCAGCCTATCTTTCTCATTTAACGTGCATGCTCTGAATTCTTTCTTTCCCATAGGTACCTCTCCTTTACTGTCTAGGGAGTTTAGATTCCTCTATTAATCTATGCTTTGCACCTGATGTGTTTTCCCAAAAAATGAACAAAAGAAATCCCTCTCTACTATAAGCCCACAGTCACACCAGGAGTGCTTACACTGCCAGAAGATGGCTGAGCTACCAGACACACCGTAGTTCCCAAATCACTACAGTGCAGCCATATCAGCCATGGTGAGGTACAGCTTTAACATGGCTAATATACTTTTAAGATTGGGTTAGTACCAATGCACAGTTCTGGAGAACATCACTTGAAATTTTATGTAGTTTAAGCAACTCTGTAGTATCCTCAGCTGCATACATCAAGAAAGCTTTAAGCAAAGTGAATTATTTTTACCCACTGCAGAAAATGCTGTCTCTCAGACACCAAAGTCTGACTGTCATTTTATACAGAATATATATTGAAAATTCTTGATATGCCCAAAAGTGATAGATATTATCTGAGATAAACTCCTGTGTTTCAACATATTTCATACTTCAGTCGTTCTGAATAGATACGATCATAGGTAATTTAGCTTGGAGGGGACCATCCTGAGGTTGTATGTCCAACCCTTCTCTCAAAGCAAAGTCAACTTCAAAATTACATTAATTTGCTCAGGGCCTTGGCCAGCTGAGTTTTTATTATCTCCCAAAACTGCAGAACCTCTGCACTGTCTGCACCAATGCTCACCATCCTGCTGGTGAGATTCTGCCCTCTCTTATGTTCAGAGCAGCTCCACTAGTGATGTACTGATCCCTGAGTAATGCAAAAGTGAATGTGGTCCAGCACTGTTCCTTAGTGCTACCCGGTCCATAAGATCAAGGACTGGATTTCCCCAAAAGTTCTTGTCATGCTTTCTATGGATTTCTCTACAAGGACAGTGGGATTTGCTCCTCCTTCCTACAGTGGAAGCCAGAGAGGTGACCTCGTGCATCTTCCTTGTTAATGACAAGGTTTGTTGTTCTTATAGAGGCTATTCCTCAGCCAAAGTAGACTAGACTAGACTAGACTAGACTGAAACAGAATATTTTCAGCACGAAGGGACCTACAATGATCATCTATTTCAACTGCCTGACCAATTCAGGGCTCACCAAAAGTTAAAGCATGTTATTAACGGCATTGTCCAAATGCCTCTTGAACACTGACAGGCTTGGGGCATTAACCACTTCTCTAGGAAGCCTCATCAAGTACCTTATCAAGGTCAGAAAGCAACATAAAATGAGGAAATTTTGGGGTGATTACCATGTCACACAAAGACATGCTTGTTAAACTCATCTCTTCTACAACTTTCCCAGCTACAAAGCCTTTTTGTAGAGGGCATTATTCAATGTTTTTAAAAAGCAGAGGAAAGATGCCAGCATAAACTATAAGACAGTGAAGGAGTTACTGTTAATTTACAGCTACCAAAGACATAAACTAAATTTTTATCATTGCTGCATCAGTCTAGTATTTCCTGCACTCACAAATCTAACACTAAGGTGTCTCACGTTCCAGCTTCCAGCATGACACAATCATTTGATTCAGGTTTAGGAAATGATAGTGGTGTATGAGGCTTTAAACTGAGTTTTACATCCTCAAATGTGCAGTTAATTTTTTTTAAATAAATTTGATAGAAGATATTTACCTATGAGCAATAGCAGAAAAGCAACTGCATCCATGAATTCTTTTCTACTACGTACAATGTGTTGAGGCACAGATAATACACAACTTTAAGTAGGTGTAATCTGCTTGAAATTGGTCAGATTAATCAAAATCTAAAGAAAAGCAGTTTCAGGGGCCTGACTCAAGAGACTATTATTACTTTTCCTAAACTTAAGGACATGGCTTTTGATAAACATTTCCCATCTAAAATTAATTGCTAAGTAGAGGTAAGGGTTCGTGGTAAACTTTTTTCTGCAGGACAGAGGACTGTCTTAAAATCAAGGTAAACTTAAGCCAGTATAGGTACAAAATTTTCATGGCAAGGGGAGGGAGAAGAACACAGCTGGTTTTCCTGGAAGATTTATTTTTAGGCTTTTAATTGCCGTGAGACTCATTTTAAATGAAGTTGTTGAAAGCAAAGACCTCAGTTCGGTTGCTTAGTGTCCTTGCTTAAATCAGGAATTACACACAGAATGAGGAAGTGTCATTATGGACAAAACCATCAAAACTCAGCTTCATTCATGGTAGAGGAAAAAAATGGATTATCCTAGGTCCTAGCACCATCTAAGAGCAAGGAATCAAAGCACTTCTGTTACTGTACCAGACGTTCGTCTTGTCAGCCTCAGAGCAGCTTAAGCCAAATTCTGTCAATCTAAAAGCTGCTTAGAGTAACATTTTCAAAGCGACTTAGCAATTCAAAGTCTTCATTGGAAGTCAACAAAACCTAGGCTCAGATGTGCTTAATTTACCTTTAGAAATGGGATGCAGGAACTTCTGATGTTGCCCTTAATCCTGCTTTTAAGCACACAAGATCCTGGGCTCCCAGGGAATGAGGGTGTGGAGAATGAAATGGAGTGAATAATGAGCTGCAAGGAGCTCGGTGCAGCACGGGCTTAATTTTGTGTTTAAAGAACAGAAACTAAGAAGTTTAGCATCATCCTCTTGCAGCTTTGTTTAATAAATATTAAAACATACTGCTGCTGTTAAACATTTTTTGGTAGTAGTGGTTGATCAGCACTTTTTTCTAAAGAGGATTGACAACCATACACAGAGTGAAACCACCAAATCTAACCTTTAAACAGGAGAAAAATCACAGTGTTTTTAATTGATGAGGTGACATCAAAAGCTATTACTTTTATTAGCCCTTTTTATTTGTTTATTTCTGCTCTTGTGGAAATTCAAACTTTTCTCAATGAAAAGAGGACACAAATGAAAACTGAGCTTTTGAAGTATTCATTTGATTCCAGAAGATGGAGGTTTATAGAAAACGTCATCTACCAGGAAAACATTCAACCCAATCACACAATAGTACTTAGGGGGATAAACTTCTATGATGATAGGTAAGGGTTGACAGATAACAGCTCAAGGAATCCGCAGAAATGATTGACCAAATAGTACATGTCTTCTCATAGCTACTGTTCTTTCAGGCAAACTTTCTCTGTTATTTCCATTACAGTTCAGAAGATTTCAGATGAGTTCAGCTCAGACCTTCAGTACTGTTCCATATCTATTGAGTCCATATATAGATATTCCATATCTATTTATTTCTATAAAGTTACACCTTGTAAATATGAGGCCTTTAGGGATTTCATGTTTGGCCGCATGAACCATCCTTCTTTAAAAGAAACAAAGTCAGAACCAAAAATTAATTGCATTGCTTCCTGTTGAAGCCTGTGCTAAAACACAAAGGACTCACTCTAGCAGCAACCTCCCACTGACTGAGTAAACTCTTTACGAGCTCTTCAAGTTTTGGCCTAGAGACAAAAGGATTTTATGATTTCTCAAATACTTGCATCCAACAGAGTTTATGGATTTAGTACTTTTCTCCACATTAGGCAGGAGAATTAATTTCCATAACAATTTTACAGTGATTTTCCATGGTGTAGTTCCTGCATGCGACACCTCATTATTTCAGAAGAACCTAGTCAGTCGACACAATAACAATGCAAATCTGGCTTCTGACTCTTTCGTTGTCAAAGGACAACATTCAAGGCCAAGTGGAAACTGTTACTAAGAAAGAGTTGTCCCAAAAAGATATCTTCTTTCCAAAATGCCCTCTCTCATCAATAGCAGGCAGTGTTCTGTTTTGTTAATATGTTCCCCTAGTTTTGTTTGCCTACACTTTTTCAATAGCTGGAGAACAATTCTTTTTCAAAAATAATCCCTAAATGTTGGAATGTATAAATAGATTTATCATGACATGAACAACAAAGCACTTCCATGTTAGGAAAGTCCGTAAACTTCCCCACATCTTACAGTTCTTGCATAGAAGTAAGCAAGAATATTCTGACTGACAACACTCCTGTATTCCATGCTGATTTCTGGAAAAAAAAAAATATTCCATTTTGCTTCCACAATTGTCTGCATTTTGGCTGGTGGGGTGTTTTTCAGTACTAGAGGCATTGCGTTTAGTCCATCTCTTACCACCCTTTTTCTTGCCATTATGTTCAAATTATAAATATCATATATGTGGATCGTTTTTCCATACGAAGACTTTCTTTTACTTTAGTTCTCCAGATGTCTAATATCCTTGTCCAAAAAAACAAAGAAGCCATCATATACCTGGCTGGTAGTAATAATTGTGTTATCAGTGGGGTTCTTTCATGTGCTGAAAATTTCCTTTTGATTATAGCCCAGTGGAAGCACAATGAACTCTGTGGGCAGCCTGGCCACAATTTAGTTTTAAAAACTGCTACCAGATACAGGTCACGGTTAGGTCTAAGGGAAAGCAATTGCAAGCTATAGGTATCTGAGACAACTACCCGGAAAACCCAACTACCCAAAGAAGATCCTTGAGAGCTATTATAATATTTAGAACTATTGCAGACCAATTATTTTTAAAAAAAATAAAATCAACACTTTTTTACAGTGTATTCTGTATTAGAAGGAAGACACATTTGGGAGCAGGGCAGGAGGGTGGCTATAGACTGTGCTGTAGTCACAATGTTCCCTTTAAGTCTCCTTGGTTTTGAAAGAAATATTGTATTATTTTATTTTATTTTACTTTATTTTCCCTGAGGGGAAAATATCCCTAAATTAATATTCTCAGACAGTACGTACGTTACTTTTTCTTTAAAACTAAGAATCACAGAATGACTCTTTAACTCCTGTATCAAAGTGTGCACAGGTTGCAATTTCAGGTTGATTATCCAATGGTTTAGAGTATCCCTGATTTGATATCCAGTCACTTTTCCTTTCTGGGTATGGATAATCTTAAATGTCAAAACACAGGAACCTGTGCTGAGAAACTGATTCCTCAGACAGAAATCAGAGATGTCGTCAAGCAGCAGCTTCACTTAGTCTGCATGGAGACAAAAAAACCAAACCCAAGAACTTGCAAATTTCACATTATTTTGATGCATAAATGTCAGGCTAGGTCAAGGTCAGTAAAAAATGATCTCATGTCTATAAAAAAAAAAAAAACTTAGAACAAACCTAGCCTAAGTTTTCCAGTTTGCTGTGAAATTTGGAACTCACTCACACTTTTGGGGGTTTATTGTGACAATTCACAGAAAAATTAAGGAGTGCTGAAGCACTCCTGAATCAAGATACTACTGCAGAACTTCTCTGGATTTTGTCAAAATAACTAAGTCCAAATCTAATTAACGTTCTGACCCAGTGTAGTCTCCCAATTTTAAAGCAAACCTCGGAGCTGCAAATCTGGAATACATTGAGTACAATGCAGATGAAATTAAAAGCTTCTGCATTTGTCACAAATGAAACTGGCAACCAGTTTTTCCTAGTCAATGAATTACGGAAAGGGTCAAGGTACACGCTCACAGCTTGATACTGATTTCAGGTGTTTGCAAGCAGAAGGGGAATTATGTTTGGCTCCTTTGTGTCCTACAAAATGCTGAAGAAACAAAGTGGATGTACCCTGTAATGAATTTCCCTTGTGCCAGCAGAAGAGAAGACATGAAAGAGCTTCACTTTCTTGGGCCACCTTTCAAGTCCTGCTGGAAGAGGCTGAAGCCAGGCAAATCTGGGAGTACTATGAGTTCTGTCCATGTCCGCAGACTAAAACTATCAGTCCTTCCTCGCTGTGGGCTGTGAGAGATTTTGCCTTTAGCATAGTATCTTATGTGCTATTGCATAGCAAGACCACAGAAGTGCAACATACATTCATTGATCGATACATATTTTTAGAGGAGTTTAGACTTCTGTAATTGTTGACTTAAAGCTTTTTAGCACAGAAGAATCCATTTCCTGCAGAGAACATGAGCACTTGCTAAAGACTGAAGAAAGCCCGTCGACAACATAGACATTGGCTCATAGGAGCTGACATTAAGAATCATGGCCGGATCTGCAAAATGAACAAAATATTCCCTGAGGACAAATTGCAGTTCTCTTTCCTGATGTAAACACCATAAAGAAAATATCTCCCTCCTCTTAGTGAAATTTTTCTGGAACTAATGCTGCTGTCTCCAATCCTTTCTTCATTGAAGTCCGTGGCATAACTCTCTGCCAAACTCCCACTAGGAGCAAAATGATAAAGGATGACTTGGACTGAACGGAGGAATTGCTGAATGAAGTAAAGAAACAATACAGTAGGAAATGGAAAAGGGTTGGATGGAAAAACACAGTAGGATTTGCTATAGTGAAAGTCCCTTAGGGGCAGCTCCACCCCCTCAGGGTCTCCATCATTGCTATNATGACTTGGACTGAACGGAGGAATTGCTGAATGAAGTAAAGAAACAATACAGTAGGAAATGGAAAAGGGTTGGATGGAAAAACACAGTAGGATTTGCTATAGTGAAAGTCCCTTAGGGGCAGCTCCACCCCCTCGGGGTCTCCATCATTGCTATCAGCTATGTTAACACCCTAAACTATACATGCCCGGGAGCATTCGCCATGGCCCACCGCAGCAGCCCATCCCCTTCCCCTCTGTCCTCCTCTCCACCATAAAATGTAGATGCATCCAAAGTGTTGCTGGGAATGGTCCCTGACCTGTGCTAACTTCCAAAGGGAACATGGCAGCCGTGTTGGAGCACCCTGGTGTGATAGAATTTGGTAACACGGATGCTGCTATCACTGTCCCTGTCAGCCCAACTGCAGTAATTAAGGTTGAGGGGATCAGCTTCAGTAGGAGATGCAACATCATTAAGACAGGAAAAAAGAAAGGGAAAAAAGAGAAGAAAGGAAAAAGGAGAGGAGAGGAGAGGAGAGGAGAGGAGAGGATAAAGTATCTCTCCCTTTCGATGATGCTATAAAGCCTGATGTCTGAGAATTTCTGCTAAGGAGAAAAGAGCAATATCCTTAAGTGGTGTAAATGCAGATATGCTGGCATATTGCAGAAGAGTTAGGACTGTTTACAGAAGCTGAAAATCTCTCTTGCTAAATGCTGTTGTCATTTCATAATCGAGTAAATGGCAAAGAGCAGTCTGTAAATTTATGTGCAAACTCCCATCCATGCCAGAAGAAGAAAGTAATTTCAAAGATGCAAATAAAGCTGCCACGCAGTACCTGAACTGTATCAAATAGAGATCACTGGCCATAGTGTAGTGATATGGCAGTGGACGATTTTGAGGTTTTGCATAGAATATACAGGAGCATTCAGCAAAATATATTGCTGTGCTGGAAATGCATTAATATCCCTTTCCTTGCTGGGAAGATTGTGAATACTGCTAACTTACAAATGGTGTTCACTGCATTAGCTGAGGAATCTAGGTTTCTGTGTTAAATTTCCTTTTCTGCCACAGGCTTAGCAAGATCACTTACTCTTTCTGTGACCTATTTTTCATTCTTAAAACGCCAGTAACAATATAGGCATGGTGGGTGCCAGTAGGTTGCAATACGTGGGATTGCACAATGAACTGATTTGTTATTTCCTTAAAGTTAATATATTTTCTCCTATGTCAAACATTTATTACTCTAGCTGCAATAATAGATGTCATTAGAACTAGAAATTCACTGCACAATGCAACTTAGCTTTTGGGCATACCTCAAGTGCTGAAGTATTTACTATTTACTCTAAGTGGAGGAAAAAAATGCCCTCGTTTAGAGGTCTTCACTGACATGCGGACGCCTCACTGCATGTTTGGCAGTATATCACAGCTTGATACTGACAATATTTTCATTTCAAACAGTTTTTGAGCAACGAATTTTGATGCTGTTGTGACACACTTTTTTCATGTTTTACGCTGATGTTGGTTCCTAAAAATGATTAAGAAGCACCCGAGCACAAAAATAAAACCTGTTAGGTTCTGTCCAGATTACTGCTGGGATTAGCCTAGTGTAATGATCACTTCCGAAGTTTGGAAAAATATCAATTAAACAATTTGTGATATCCAGCTTGTTCTAAATGTTTACACCTTCTGCTTCACTTCTCAGGAGAGTGTTTCTTAATTTTCAGGAGCGTTTCACCAAGAAGACAGCAGCAATGCTTAGCACTTGAATAGCACTTTTCACTTTCACAATGTTGTACAGATATTAAACATGTTTTCCAAACTCATGCAAAAAATGGGAATTGGGGAATGGGAATTAAAGGTCTTCATGGAAATTTGGTGTGTATACTTTAGGCCTTTGATAATCGCAACCACTCCTGTTGCTATTTTTCTAATAAGGGAACTAAGATGGCCAAATCCTGATTTCATCACATCTGTTTAATTAGTTTGTAGCAAGTTGTGTTCCCTATTTCAGTGTTTTATCCACATCTCACAGTAATCACTGGGCTTACTTTATCTGTAACCTCAAAATGTGTTATCTATCTTGTGTAACCCAGGGTCATGTTAGTAAAATACACTGTCTAGAGGATACTGAACAGAAGTTTTTCTGGTGCTGGTATGATCGTGATGTTGGTGACAGCTCTAAAATGAAAGTTAAATAATTTAAACTTATTTTCTTTGTTATTAAAAATTGACTATCCTAGTTCAAAAGTAGACTTAATCAGCTGACTGGAAAAAGAGCCCTTAGTGCCACAGAGAACTCTCGAGTGCCATTGTAGAGCTCTTGGTTCTGTCCTATCTGATCCAAAAAGGGCTGAATAGGGGATGCAAGCAGGTAACTGAGGATATAAAACACCTGAAAGAAGAAGAACTGCTCTTTACAATGCGCTTTAATCAGTTGTGGAGAAAAAAAGGAGAAGCTGTTAGTATCCAAGCCTGTCAGATAAGTGCCATTAGAAAGCTGCAAGGTTCTTGAGATTATTATTCTTTAAAATTGAAGTAAAGACACTAAAAATGAGTTACGGCTCAGTGCCTTGAAGAATTGCCTGAGCAACACACAAATAAGCAGCCTCAGCCATATGGAAACATATAGTCATATTAGCAAGTTGAGAAAGCTCTTCAGCTCTGCTTAGCAGGCTCCCCAGTGTCTGCACTACGTGTCCTTGTGTTCTGTGGAGATACCCCTCACATCACAGAGAGAGGCACTGTGGCTTGTCTTCATGGATTAAATCCTCTGGCTGGTTTGAATAACATTTCTTTGCTGTTTCTTTTAGACTTCTCATTTTGGAAGAGTACTTGTCTGGGGGAGTTATGGCAATCAGGTCCTGATTGTGCTGGTACTTCTCTAACTGAAAGGAAAATATGGTGATCATCTCTCAGAGAGGAGTGATGGGTGCTCTGTGTGAGGGTGGGTCTCTTGCTGCCCTGAATTGCTTATATATTCTCCTCAACACATAATATTCTGCGAAGATGGTACTACATTTCAGCCTTTCCTCTGATATTCCCCATGGCATGTCAGAACCTATCTAAGGTATATAACATACCTTTGTATGTTATCCAGGTGTCGTGACCCAGAACACCAGGTAAAGAAGCTTACATAGATCAAATATACTTTGGTGAGAGCTGAACTTGGCGCTCTGATGAAAGTTTCTGTGCTTGCAGGTGTAGTGTGGTATCCTGTAAGACTGGGTTGGCATCGTCCAAAACCATGAAAGAGCAAACAAAAAATATGCGTAGTTTTCTGTCTGCCCTGTGCAGCTCCTTTACCAAACCAGAAGTCTGGCTGCATTCATTTTGTACCACTTTGGTTGACACTCAACAGATGCAGCTGTGTTATTTTTATATACATCTGCAAAACTGAGCACAAGCAGAAGTAGGTGCTGTTCATGAGGTAGAAAATTAGAAATGACATGTCAGCCTCCTAACTAACTAAAACTAGAGCTTGCAATTGGACATGTAGAGATCCAAGTTGTACTTCCAGCCTGAGAACTGAAAGGAGAAGGTGAGGATGAGTGTGCCTAGGTCTCTCTATTGCCCAGGGTAGTCCTGTTAACTTCTACATGTGTGCAACAGTGCCTAGAGTGAAGATCTCCATTTGTTTTATAGCTGGACCAACAGCCAACTTGCAAAAGTATGTTTTACAGAGCCAGCAATGTTATCAAAGTTGTAAGCTTAAATACGGTTATGTTATCAACTTAAACCTGGCTCTTAATTTGAAATGCTTAGGAAAGAGCACTGAAGTCAGCTCTCACATCATTTTCATTTACTAATGGAGTAATCAACATCTGTAGAGCACGCAGCCACAAAATCTTTCACTCAATGAAAAGTGTGCTCAAAAATTCTCTTGTCTGAGATCTATAACGTCATTTCAATTAGCATTGCACATGATTACTCCAATCAAAGAAAGTCAGTGGCAAACATTGTCACCTGCATTCGATGTTAATATCAGCTAGCATGATGGCAGTCAGTGATTTGGAGTTAATATGTGGGGTCTGAGGTACAAATGTCTGTTCAAGGACATGGATCACTGTCCTCCTTTCTACTACTTCACTTTTGAAATACACCCTTCATCTTATAACTTGCCAAATATGGAGCATTTCCAGTTTGGCATGTGTTTTACATCTGGGATGTGACAGTCTTGCATATTTTCTGAAACAGAAGATATTGTCATTTGTTTTGAGTACTTTAATTCTGCGTGGATTTAGCATTGCATCACGTCTGCCCAGTACTCAGCATGGTTGCCAGCTGTGTGGTCAGGGTTTTGAGATGTTGATAGGCTTCCGTGGCAAGGCATACAACATTCAGTGAATTTTTAAGACAGCAACTGTTCAATACAGTGGTAAACCTCATACCACTGCATACTGCTAAGGGCAATACCAACTGGATGACACAGAGATCAGGTGCCGTTACTTGGTTAAGAAGAGGTCACTGATGATACTTAACTGCTTCTGGGTTTATATGCTGTTTCATCCTATGTCCTCACAGAAAGCTTTGTTTGAGAAGGCAACTGATGATCTGCTACTAGTAAGAATCTTTTCTAAGTGTAAATTTTTACTAAGATATAGCCACAGTTTTTAAGGATTTCCACAGCTAAGCCATAAAAAAATTTCAAAGGTTACGTGCAGTCCAAGAACATTTACCAAGAAAGGCACAAGCATATCTAAGCACATCAGTTGTGTAAAATTCAGCAGGATTATTTATTGTCTTCATCCTCAGAGAAGGGAATTATCTGGGCTTTTCTGAAGATGTTAGTACATGACTGTAAACTCTTTAAGAGAAAACATATTCCAAATAGCATTTTTGCTCCTCCTGAAACAGATCTTTCATGCAGAATGAGTGCTTATGAGAGCTTTTATATTATTTTAGTTGCATAGTTACAACTCTGATGATAACTTTTTTTTGAAGTTCTCCTCATGAGAGGTAGCCTTGAGTGTTTTAAATCTGCCCATAAAGCCACTATAATCATTCTCTGCAATTACACTACAATGCACAACAATTAATTTTATCAAATCCTTCTCACAGAAGTGTTTACCAGTGAAGAGATTGCCACAGATTTATTTCAGAAAATGAAAGAGTAGGAACTGTTATACACCTCTTGGGATTTTACTGATCTAACATTTCTGTAGTTGGGATTATGATATTATTTTCCTTATGGGAAATAAATATCAGTTCTTGACAGCCATGATCTTTAAACATATGGGAAAATTTAAACTTATGGGAAAAAAATTCCCATGTATTTTTTCCTGTAAGAAACCAAGATCTGGATTTGTTAGCTAGGTAACTCCAATGATGTAGTCTTGCTTGGATTCACATGCAGGGTCTTCCCCTGAGGAACAGGCATACATCTACCTTGAAGACTGCTGGTGTAGGTGCCAGGCACAGGACTGGATGAGGCTGAGAATTTGTATCATTGTAGCTTGGTAATACAGAGCTCAGGGCAGGCTGAAGATCTTTCCCAGGAAAGAATACTTAGGCAGTAAGTTCATGCTGAACTATGCCCAGCCACAGTTTGATAGCCAGAAACCTTAAAGGTAGCTCTCAGTTTGTGCTTATGGATTCCCCAGACTTTCATATACATCCTGTATTAGTATACATGTCCTGTACATGGGACTTTTTTGCGTAGACATACCCAAGCTAGTGGTCCACTTCAAACTGGTGGAAAACATCTTCAACATCAAAGGAAATAGCTAGGGCTGTTGAGCAGGTGATGCAGCACAGGGAGACCGGACACGGACAGTGAGAGGAGATCTGATCAATGCTTACAAATACCTGAGTGTGGATGCCAGGAGGACGGGGTCAGACTCTTCTCAGTGGTGCCCAGCGACAGGACAAGGGGCAATGGGCACAAACTGGAACACAGGAAGTTCCACCTGAACATGAGGAGGAACTTCTTTACTGTGAGGGTGACAGAGCACTGGCACAGGCTGCCCAGGGAGGTTGTGGAGTCTCCTTCTCTGGAGATATTCAAAACCCGCCTGGATGCATTCCTGTGCAACCTGCTCTAGGCTAACCTGCTTTAGCAGGGGGGTTGGACTAGATGATCTCTAGAAAGAAAATACTGTGAGTGGGAATAATCAAGTGATTCTCTTTGAAAGCTCACTTCTGGTCTGAACTAAATGCTAAGATAGGTGCACACATTCACCTAAAGAAGTCCATTACCCTGAGCAGGTTTTTGGTCCCTTGTATTTAGCCCTTCAAATGCATCCCTGTCTGCCAGACACTCCCCTGTCTGAGCACAGGGAAGTGTGAGAAAAGGACAGACTCAACAGCCACAAATTACTGTTGGCAAGGTGACAAGAGGGGCTTCTGGCTATCAGTTTTGTTCACTAGATACTCTGATACGGTGATTGTTTTTTAAGTGAAACAGTAAATGCCATACGTCCTTGTTCAGTTTCTCTTAAAAAAAGAGGATTGTGTAAAGATTAACTTCACAGTGGAAAGCTTTCCTCCGAGCAAGACCTTTCCCTTTGGAAATAAGCAAGGGTTACCTGTAACATAAAATACAGCAAATTGTTCAGAAGTAAATGTTCCCAAGACTGATATAATCACCTGTCTTCGTATCTTTATTTCTTTTCACAGAGCCATGTTTGACTATGACAAGAGCAAAGACAGTGGCCTCCCAAGCCAAGGACTCAGTTTTAAGTATGGAGACATCCTTCACGTCATCAACGCCTCGGATGATGAATGGTGGCAGGCGAGAAGGGTCACCCTGGAGGGAGACAGTGAGGAGATGGGAGTCATACCAAGCAAGAGGAGGTGAGTTCTGCCTCCTCCTTCCTACCTCCTTGGCCATGATGTTGAAATATTCCATTTTATTCCAAAGACAGGCTGCATCAGTACTGAAAAAACAGGGAAAAGTAGAGGAAAACTCCACAGTTATTATTTCATGAGCTGGAAGACATTATTTTTGCTGTGAAATTTAAAATGTTCAAGCTGTTTAACTGTACTGAAAAGAAACTCAAAAGGTGACTCGATTGTATTGGATTAGTATCTTCACAAAAAGTGGGGAAAGTGAAGACAGCACCATCTACTAAAGAGCTTCAGCAGAAAAAGGAATAACCAGAACCCAAGTCTGAGAATTAGCTCTGAATTTCAAGTATAGCACATGATTTAATGTCAGAGTGATTAGCCATTGCATCAAACTGCTGAGAGATGTAATGAATGCCTTGACATTTTCAAATCAAGACTGTATGTCTTTCTTTTGAGAGAGTAATAGAATTAAACTTCTCAGCCTGTGTGATGTAAAAAATGACGCTAAATTATATAATGGTCCTCGCTGGCTTCGAAATCTGTTAATTTAATCTCTGACTGCCTGGAAACAGACAGATAATCAATATCACAGTAAATATTTCATATAATGTAAATGAAGGAACTTTCATCTAGTCTCCAAGCTGAATCTGAATCTTTGTTTAGCTGTGATGGATTCGTACTCTCTGATGGAGAGAGAACAGAATCTGAATCTCTCTCATTGTTGGTAATGTTTACCCTGTCTAGGTAAAACTGGCCACAAGTGTCTTATAGTATCAGAACTACCACAGAAACGAGTATTACTTTCTGCCTCTGTTGATCCTTGCTATAGCAAGGTCGAGGACTGAAAGGGCAGGAGGAAAATTAAATCTGTCAAACTACATTACATTTCTCTTTTGCAGCAGTGTTCCCATACTGCAGATAAACTTTGTATTCCTAGCTATTTCAGCTTTAGCATTAATGTAAAAATGATCTTGCCCATTTTTTATGGTGAGGAGATGGGATGTCTGATGCTCTATAGAGCACCTGCTACTGTCTCAAGAGGGTTGTCCCAGGTGCTAACAGAGTTTGTGGTACTCCTTGTTCTAAATCACGTAAAAGTAAACTGAAAGGCCATCAAATACCTTGTTGATATGAGCCATGCAAGGACTTTATTTTCTCTAATCATGACCATGTTTGAATAGCAGTCACACTAGGATATTCAGCGAAAAGCAATTTTGGAGTTGTATAATAGATAGAAATAAAAACTACATTATAATTTTTAAGATGGGAAAAATGTGCCCATTAAACAAATTTAGTCTCTGGATACTGAAAAAGGAATACTTGCCTGCTATTAATTGCTACTATTGTAATGACATGATTGGCTCACACATGGGAAAAGAGGAAAGTCTATTCAGTCATTACTGAGGGAAGCATGTGCACAAAGCTCACTCACAGTGTGGTGCGTACTATGAAAAGCTACAAAAAGATGTCATAGATAATAAAACAACTATAATGGAAAAAAGGGCAAAGCAAAGCAACTGATTAAGATGTGGAGTTGTATCTTCTGTAAGGTGGAGAGGATGTAAGTGCCTAAAGCTTATTGGGTTACCTGCACAGTGATGTTTTCAAGGGCAAGAGAGGCTCTCTAGTCAAGGTCAGACCTGTGATACAGACTAGGAAAAAGATGTGGCTTAGGAAACAATGGGCAAAAAGAGGGGGGGAAAAAAGAAATAAAAAAGACACAAGATGAAAATAGGTTTGTTAGAGCTAAAAATAAGAGTCTCGAAGTTGAAAAGATGCGGGTACAGTTACCATCCTCTCTACTTGTCATCCTGATTCTTCATTGATGAATCTGAGANAAAAGACACAAGATGAAAATAGGTTTGTTAGAGCTAAAAATAAGAGTCTCGAAGTTGAAAAGATGCGGGTACAGTTACCATCCTCTCTACTTGTCATCCTGATTCTTCACTGATGAATCTGAGAGATCTGGAAAAATCAATGGCATATGATTTTCTGTCTGCACTAATGTAATGGTGTGATACACCTGAGCTGGGGTGGGGAGAGGTTGCTTTCATTTCATAAAAGGTTTCAGTTGTAGAGGGTTATTTTTTCCAATGCACTGAAAAGCGAGTATGATTTCCATTCTGTGTATTCTGGGTGATCCCTCAGAGCCAGCAAGACTGATGTGGCCATTTACACCACCCAAGTGAAGGATGAGCAATCAATGCCTACAGGGCTGAGCTACAGAGAATAAATTTCATCATACTTGCCAGAATGCTCTAATTCAGAGTTGAATTTCCTCTGCAGGTGTGATTTATTGATTATGAGAGGCTTGATCTAAAACAGAGCAGTTCTGGGATTCATTTGACCAAGTGTGGACAACTACAGCATGGAAATCATTTAAACTGTTTACTTCTAGATGCTGTATCTCATAGTTTATATGGGACTATCTCTATAGACATTGCATTATATGTAACATGGCATATGTAGTATCTAGAGTTAAAATATGCCTTGTGACAGAAGAGGAGAAGAGCATCTATAGCTGTTTGTTGGGCTGTGACTTGTCCTGCAAACCCAGCTTCCTATGATGTTGTAGGTTGAAGAGATTTTGTATTTGCCTTGTAGATTTCAATTCCCCATTCATTTCTGTTCCTTTTCATTAGGGTTTGGGGCTTTTAGGGGGTTTGTTTGGTGGGGTTTGGTTTTGGTGTTGTGCTCAGACTCCTTCCTCTGCCTATTTATATATGCCTGAATATTATCCTGTGGGACTGCAACATTCCTTGCACTTTGGGTCGGCAGGAAGCTGTACAGATCCAGGGATTATTAGTGTCAGGGTGAGCCTTTTAGCTATCTGGTTTGCTCCCTTATCTCTTTTCCAGCAACAGCTAATATACAATTCCTACATTTTTAATAAGTGAAATCATTATGGAACAGCTCTGAAAGCCAGTGACCACTTCAATATTACTCCAGTTTGTATACATATGTATCTATACGTATGTACACAAATATATAATTATATGTATATATACACACAAAGGCATAACAAGTACACTACATTACTTCTTGAAAGCACTGCATAATGCTAATTGCTTTCCAAGTATCTGGTTTTGCATTTTTTTGCATCTTTTTAGAGAAGAGTCCTTCAAACAATGACATTTTAGCATGAGCTGATAAGAGAAATTTTGAACGATAAATCAAGACTCCATGCTCTTTTTCTCTTCTGTGACATATGCGATATAGCAGAAGAAACCATAATTTATAATTATAGGGGAGCTGCCATTCATTATTCTCTCGAGGATGTTGGATACATTACCAGACTTTACCGTTTAGTGATTCAATAGAGTTTGAAAGCTATTTGTCATTAAATTTCAGTGCTGCTGCCAATGCGTGGAATTGCTGCCTTGTTGAAAAGTCAGGCTTTAAGAGGGAGTTTTGGAGGGTGGCACTGCAGCTAGAGGAAGGTTACTGAAAGAGGAAGCCCAAGGAAATGAGGATGGCACTGTCTTTCTCCCCTGATCTGTGCAAGGACCAAATCTCGTGAACTGGTGAGCTGGTGACCTCAGCGGCGATTAGCAAAAACTAAATGCTCAGTATCCCGCAGTGCTAAAATACCATTGCAACCCTTTCTACATCTGACAACAACATTTTGTCTGCTTGTCAGTATGTATTTGTTGTCTGATTACAGCTGTTGTTCTGGACCATGGTACTGAGTAACCAGTTGGGTAGAAACCAGGTATAATACTATAAAGGTGGTGTGATATTGTATCATATTGATGATGGGAACAGTGGTACTTCAGCATAAGAGGCTGCAAACCACTTCAGTTGTGATTTAACAGTCACCAAATAGTTGTTGTTATATAATATTAATGAATGAATGTTACAGGCCAAATTTCTCTTGGTTCCAAGTCTGCCACAAAGATTTATCCAAGCTATGTCTAAGGTGAGAGCAGGCCACAGTTATTATGCTGGGCAGAGTATCCAAGGCGCACGGACATAACCTCCAGTCCTGTGTCAATGTCTGACGCAGTCCTGTTCTATTATCTGTGCACTGTATTTATGCATGTGAATTACTACCCTACCATCAAAAATTGCTATTTTATACTAGAATGACCAACAGAATTAGATTTACACTAGATTTTTGTTACATTTAGATGTATAGATTTAGATTTTAATTTCTACATATGCTGGGTTTCTGATCACAACAATTTTTATTTGCCTCACTGTCCTTCCTATCGCCAGGATAAGCAAAACAAATTCAGCTTCCCATAAAGCACAGCAGCAAGCAGAGCAGACTATGTCTGAGACTCCCTCCCTATGGCAACAATCACATTAGTTAAAGAGAATCAACAAAAAGCAAGAAACCAATGTGCATAAGTTAGAGTGTATTAAATTCCTGGACAGATGCTCTAATTCTGTAGTAAAGAGATTTTAATTTGCTATAGCAGTGATTTTCACCTCCAGTTCTTTTCACTTTTACTTTGCCGAGTCTCTGCACACAGAAAAGCTCCTACATTGCAAGCCCCACACAACAGCAACCTCCCACTTCATGAATGTCAAGCTTCAGTTATTTTCTACGACGTGTGTATATCTGCTTGACTTGGGTCTGTGGGTCTGAAAGTAATTTAGTCTACAGTTACACACTGGTCGCCCCAGAATGGCTGAGTGTGAATTATCATCACTTCTACTACTACCCCCACTGTAGTCAATGAGGATTTTGTCCTAAAACACCAAAATATTTACACTTATCTTTCGGTTGTCTTCAAGATGTGCAGCCACAGAACTGCTCTCAGGCTGGACATCATTCTAAGATTTCCATTTTCAGGTAACTTAGGTACATCTGACTGCAAAAGGTTATGCAACTCATATCTCTGCTATTACCAGCTGAATGTATTTGTGCTGTTACACATTCTCCCCACAAATACATGCAACTACACTCTCCTGTCAGAGAAAAATTGGGGGGAAATAACATAAAACCCCATGTTAGAGAAACATTTAAAAGCAAGGAACAAGAGATTTTCCCAGCATAGAAGTCCCCGTGGGCAAAAAGCCAGCTTAAATTTGTTATTCTGCTCAGCTTTGCAGAAGGGCATGTTTATCCACTCAAATGAGTTTTATTTTTAATGATTTCCTATAAATTGTCTACCTTTCTAAACATCCCTTAAGACTTTAATCCTTAGATCATAAAACTTTCTAACATGGCATGATCATGTAAGCTTTGTCTAAAATGTTACCTTACTAACTAATCCAAATGGAAAAAATAAATATGGAATAAAATTTATATGTATGTGTATGTATAAATCTCTTCCTGTTCTCTTGCAATGGTGGGAAACTTTTATGCTGAAGGAAAACAGCCCTTAGCTTTTAAACAGAATAAGATTGTTCTACAATTTTGTGATAATTCATTTCCTAATGGCATTTGGTCTACTCTTCTCATAAAATAGTGTCCACGTGCTGAGCTACTCTCTATAAGTAAGTCACTTAAGGTGGAGAGCTGAACACATTCTCTCCTGAAGAATACACGTTCTGTTGCAAAACTACTACTTCAATAATGCTCAAAAATAATTTGGAGAATGGGAATCTATTGATAAGCTCAGACCTCATAGAAACAAGGCTAAGCAGTGCAGAGGATGGAAGCAACAAAAAACTATGGACTGAGTCCACATATTTGGACTATAAATAGCAATACGTATTTTCACTTATCTTTATCTTGATGGACAGGCAAAACAAATATAACGCAGATGATCTGGAAATGGTGAGGCAACATAAGAAGAAACACGTTAACAAAGTTGTAAAATATAGCAAGGTCGTTCAAGTATCCATTTTACACTGCGTTCTTCTGTTTGATAACTCTCCTTACTATGGTTCTTATGCTGGATTTGGAAATAGCTTTCAGTGTGCAGAACACCTCAGTGCCAAATCTGTCCAAATTCAGCTACTGTAACCATTTCATTTTACTCTTGGCACCAGTTTGTAATTTGCATCTGTATTCTACATCCATGATGAATACTGTTATTCAAGATGAAAGCAAGTCTCACTTGATATTTTTCATCTGTGCTGTGAAGACTGCTTTTAGAAAGGCACTGACAATATTTCCAGCACTCCATTAGTCCCCAGCAATGGAGGATCTGGTTGAGTTATGCTTGATTTCTTCTCGTTTGCAGTGCACACAAAGAACTGAAACTCTAATTTTGAAAAATCCCAGAGGCCCGTTTTCAATAGCAATGTGTGCCCAGAAACACAAAGGGAGATAGGCATTGCAATGCAGTAAGTGCTGCATCCCAGTAGTAAGTTCCACAGAAGACGAGTCAAAAGAGAACAGTGTCCCAAAGAACTGAAGTCTTGAACTCGCTAGCAAGGAAACAATGAAGGCTGAGGTGTATTTTCAGTGTACCTCTCCACTCTGTAACTATACATGGGAAGAGGAGAGTGAATCCTGACCATTTTTTTTAAAAGGGCCTTGAATTGTCTACTACCAAGAAAGGTTTCAAAAGAAAATGAGTATACAGGACATACTCCAACTGTCCAAGATCTCAGATGGTCTAGACTATTTAGATGCACATGGCAGTACTTCTGCAGGGAGCTACACTTGGAGAGCAGGTGGAAATCTGGAGATAAAATCCCTGTCAGTTGTGCTAAGCGATGCTGTCTCCACGTGGGCCTCAAAGCATTTCAGCTCTCAAGTCACGTTTGAATGCCGGATGTAGGCGTCTTTGAACATTTCTTGAAATCTCATTGAGTTGCTGTGACCCCCCCAGGCACTTTTGAAAATGGGGCTTGAGCCATGAAGTAGTTTTGGAAAGCATAGCTGTGTTTTCCTCCGTCCCTTAGGCATAGCTCTATCAAGACTATATATAATTAGAAAGGGGCATGGAAGCAATGTTTATATCAGGCAACTTAGAGTTGCAAATTTGGGCCTCTGCAAATTCGGCGGATGGGAATCCTCTCCCTTCACTTAATTTTTTTGCACAAATCCCCATAATCCTTCTTTGTGCAGCAGTGGTGAACGAAAAATGGATACAGTTTGAAGTGAAACATTTCTTCCTTTAAAAGCGATTTCCTCAGCTAATTGATCAAATTGTTGTCCAAGGGATGGTAGGTTTGCTGTCAGCTAAAGCAATGTATGGAATTTGCACTCATGTGCTGTTTAGGCATTCACAATGGCCAGTTAACTACTGCAAAAAATCCTTTGTGCCTAAACTCCTTATTTCTTGGGGGGAAAAAAAAGGAAGTTTATTTTTCCTTAAATATAGCAATTACAAACCTGAAGACACAAAAAAGTGTCCTGCTACCTCAAATGAGATATTATGGGAATATCTTAGTTCACTCCAGTCCTGCACTCTGACCACCTCAATAAAAACTAAATCTTTGGAGAACCAAGCTAAATGCTTACAGAGCTCTCCAGAGCATGTGAAAACCATAGCTTTTCAGACATTCAGATAGTGGGTTGATTCCTTCAGGAAGAAGAAAGGTGTAGCCCTGATACTAGAGCAATCCACTGCCACATTTCAAATCCCAGATCCAATACATAAAGACAGTAGAGAACCTGAAGTGCTTTAAGAGTATGTTATAAACTGACAAGACCTATTTAATTTACCCTAGCCTTTCTCTGACAGCTAACCCATTTCATTGACATTTTGGGCAGCAACGGTAATGTAATCACCCTGAAACACATGAAATTTCAGCTTGGAAGTTTACAGTTCAGCTAAATTGTAAGTAACTAAGAACAGTTTTGTTATGGAAGGTGTCAGGAAAATTGTGATGGGAGGCAACGCTTTGTGCTATCCTTAATACAGCCCCAGATTATGAGATATTCGTAGTATTCGGCAGGCATGCTGAGCGCGTATGAACGTTGTTGGTATGTTTGCTTGGAGGATTAATGACACTTAATGACATTATTTATATACCTCTCAAAGCAATGCAGAATGTTTCTACAGCTCCTCATCTGTCTGCTGTGCTTGCAGAAAGCAGTGATGCTTCCATGGCTGCTAATGCAATTATGACAAATTTCATAAATAAGATCCATTCTTCAGGGTTAATTTCCAAATTTCTTTATGCAGTGAATAAGAAATTAATTTAAAAGCAGATGTTTTAGGAAGTTAGACAGGACTGGAATGACTTTAAATGTTAACACAAATTAATAAGTAGAATACTGTGTTCATTTGAGCTAATTATTTTCTCAGAAGGCATCCATCCTATTTAGGCAATTACATAGCCTCGAGTCTTCATTACTTACCGGTACTATCAAGGGACTTCATCTGCTAGTTTAAGTTTAAGACCGTTCATGTGTTTTTAATAACACAGATTTAATTTGAAAGCTGCATTTGAGCTGTTTCCATGTGAATATTCCACACTTATAGAGAAATGCATTTATTCTAAATTTAAACTGTAACTATAGTAACCAGCATTCACTGTGTTTCAGTGGGAAATACATAAGCCCACTCAGACAAAAGGAAACATGTTGTGTTAATGATCATTCTGTCATAGAATCATAGAATCATAGAATGGTAGGGGTTGGAAGGGACCTCTAGAGATCATCTAGTCCAACTCCCCTGCTAAAGCAGGTTAGCCTAGAGCAGGTTGCAGAGGAATGCGTCCAGGCGGGTTTTGAATATCTCCAGAGAAGGAGACTCCACAACCTCTCTGGGCAGCCTGTGCCAGTGCTCTGTTACCCTCACAGTAAAGAAGTTCCTCCTCATGTTCAGGTGGAACTTCCTGTGATCCAGTTTGTGCCCATTGCCCCTTGTCCTGTCGCTGGGCACCACTGAGAAGAGTCTGACCCCGTCCTCTTGACATCCACCCTTTAGATATTTGTGAGCATTGATCAGATCTCCTCTCAGCCTTCTCTTTTCCAGGCTGAACAGACCCAGCTCTCTCAGCCTTTCCTCATACGAGAGATGCTCCACTCCCCTAATCAACTTTGTGGCCCTCCGCTGGACTCTCTCCAGTAGTTCCCTGTCTCTCTTGAACTGGGGAGCCCAGAACTGGACACAGTACTCCAGATGCGGCCTCACCAGGGCAGAGTACAGGGGGAGGATCACCTCCCTCGACCTGCTGGCCACACTCTTCTTAATGCACCCCAGGATGCCATTGGCCTTCCTGGCCGCAAGGGCACACTGCTGGCTCATGGTGAGCCTGTTGTCCACCAGCACTCCCAGGTCCTTCTCTGCAGAGCTGCTCTCCAGCAAGTCAACCCCCAGCCTGTACTGGCACATGGGGTTGTTCCTCCCCAGGTGCAAGACCCTACACTTGCCCTTGTTGAACTGTCAAAAGCCTAGAGTTTGTATTTTAAAAAATAATTATCAGAAACTAGGTATTCTTACTACCTAGACTTAGAAACCAAGAGATTTGCAGGAATTTATTCTCATCATTTTTGGGAAACTGTGAAAGTTAGAAAAAGGGTCATATCTGGAACAACTTGGAGGATATAATAAACCTCACTTTTTTCCCAGCTATTTACTGTCTAATAAAACTACAATATCAAGCTCTTATAAGATAGCTTTGCAGGATTCAAATTAGATTTCCTAGACCAATTACTAATCTTAGACAAATAGAGTTGCTGTTTCAATTATAGGTAGATGATCGGATGTTTTGCTCAGGATAGTAGATGATAGATCCTGTAGATGATTTTGCAAAGGTAGTAAATGTCACTTTTACAGTAATGATCATATTAGTCAAGGTGAGTAAGGACATTAAAAGTCTCTTCCTTTTTTTAGATTTCCCTCTCTGCACTTGTTTTCTTGGGGGACAACTCACCCCTTCTTAGACATTTTTTTTTTCATTCCTAGCATTATTATTTAAGCATTCTGTGTTAAAAGTTTAGATATACAACGTAAGTAAATCTTGTAGTAATGGCGAACTTTCCAAATACACTAAGGGTATGTAGTTTTCCCACAGGTAAAATATTTACTGCATATATCTCAGTATGCTAATGGATTTTAAGTGTTACTAACATTTTTAAAATAATGCTCACTCATTGAATAATGAAATTCAGGATATTGATCCATAATACTTAGGAACAGAAACACTGAATTGTCTAATGAAATTTCCTTTATATATGCCTTGTGTGCCTCTTTTGTCACTGTGTGTCTCTTTTTTCCCTCTATACTGAGAACTGTAACTTGTGTTTGTCCAGTCCTGATTCTAAGATACAAATGAATCAAGATGCCACACATTCATCTTCTATATTATTTTGGTAACTAAACATATTAAGCATTAAAAAAAAATTCTGTCTGTGTTTTCTTTAGAATTAATTTGTCTGGCACCAGGTCATTGCCAATGATTTCGATATGTGTTTCTCTCCCAAAGAGAATTTTTTAGATTTCAGTATTTTCTCACTCGGAAGGCATTGCATATACAATATAACAACTCCTCTCTCAAGTGGTGTTTGTTGAATCTATGGCTATCAGGACCAAATAACTTGTGAGATGTATCATTGGAGCATTTAAACTTTAAATATATGAATACCGGAACTGTACAGACTAAGCCAAGTTTGGGGTCATACCACACTGCAATTTGAGCTCTCAGGTCCCAGGAGGTGGGCTCACGGGGGCTGCGTGCTCTGGTTTTTCAGCTCAGATCAGGACTGAGCTTTCAAAGCAAATTTGCTTTTTGCCCTCCTTTTCAGCAATTTGGTTCATGTCATGTGACACTCTTGGTGAACGCATACTAGGTTCATTGGTATTAAACTGGTCTTGAAGATGCGTTCACCCAATGTACTCACCTACTAACAGGTGGTCAGTTCATGAGGCCAGACTAGAACTAGCCCAAAGAAAAAAACCCTGGAACGTATAGTTTGTGTCCTCTCCTATTTAGCCATGTTATTTCGTAATGTGAACCTGCCCATCTTTGTTTTCAGAACTAACCGACTTGCAATGAGATCTTCACTGAAATGAGTCAGAAATACAAATTCTTTGCATTCTATCTGTTTGCAGATGTTTGTGGAGGGCATGGTTTATATAAGACCACTTACTCAATTCACAGCATTTTAGAGTAGCTGAAATTAGCTCTTCTGCCCCTAAGCATTTGTACATGCCCTCAGAAATACTCTTTTTGGCAAAACTGTGTAGTTTTAAGTAATCAAAGCCTCAAGAATGTTTCGCTGTACTTGAATATTGTAACAAATAGCACACCGCCATTTTCTTTGAAATTCATTTTTAAATAAGGTTTTTGAAACAAGAAAAACTTTCCAGTGATAGCATATTCAAAATTACTTCAGTTGAGTGGAGGGCAAGACCCTTAAAGACCTGTGGCATTGTAAATTTGGTATTGCAGAACCTAAGATTTAAACAGTGTTTACACGCAAAGGGCTCTGCAAAGCTATGGGCAGACCATCTGCATGTCCATGGTGAATATTGGTTTATAAGTGTGAGGAAGTACAAGAAAACTTAAAACACCTAACAAATTTGTGAAGGACTGCCCAATAATACATTAACCCCTGGAAAGCTTCTGGGTACCTCCCTCAGATTCAGGCTAGTAAGAAATTCTCTTGTTTTCCCTTGAGATTCAAGGCAAAGGTTTCTCTGAAGCATAAGGGAAAGGACCTTCCCCTCTTCCAGTCTGCTCCAGCCAGACAAGCTGCTGGATTGTCTCAGTCAGCTGATTAACCCAAACCATTGCAGCCCACTCACTTTTACTACTCCATTAGTTTTCTGCTGTAAAGACTGCAGCAATGAGGGCCACTGATGGGAATGATGGGATATGGGGCCAGTGGCAGGGAAAAGGAGCAAGACCCTCCAACAACTGCAATTTCTTACCTCTTCTCAATCCTTCAGGTGAAACTTCATCCTTTTTACTTTGCATTTGCCATGACCTTAGATAGCATTCAGCACCACTGTGTGCCACATGCTGTTTTGTAAGGTATTATAAGTTAATTTTAAGGTATTTTTTAAGTAGTTCATAACTTTGAAACCATGGGGGATTTTTTTGAAAATAGATTCAGAAATGGTGGAATTCGCTTTGCCTTATTTGGATGATCTGTAAGTTCATCATTTATGTAAGCTAGGGAACAAAGTTCCTTCTATAGGAAGACAAAAAGGTGTCTGCACAGAGGGAGCTTCTTCACTGAAAGGCTTGTCAGACACTGGAATAGGCTGCCCCGGGAAGTGGTGGAGTCACCATCCCTGGAGGTATTTCAAAGATGTGTAGGTGTGGTGCTTACAAACACGGTTTAGCGGTGGACCTGGCCGTGTTTACAGTTGGACTTGATGATCTTAAGGGTCTTTTCCAACCTAAATGATTCCAAGATTTTGTGAAATTTGTTCCATCCTAAAGCACACATATGAAAACACCAAGGCGAACAGCTTAGGCTCTGTCTGTCCCCGTTTGATTCCTCTGACCACAGAATAGCCCTAAATCTTGCCTGATTTTTATTCAGCTTAAATCAGAGAGTGTAAATCTGTCCTTAATGTGCTTTTACCACACTTTCATGTGTGTTGGGAGTGAGCGCTGTTCTGCTGGTGTAGGACAGCCAAGGCTCCTCGAATCCAGTCCTGTATTTGCCAGAAAACTGCTGCTTGGCTGAGGAAGTGACCTGACATCTCTCTTTCCAATTTGTAAAATTTGCCTTAAATGCTCACTTTATGCATAGTAAGCCACCAATGATCTTGGGAGATCAGATATCAAACGTGTCATACAAAACCCTCCTATAATCAAAATGTCTTTCCTTATTTGTGTTTTCTTTTCCCCAGAGTTGAAAGAAAGGAGCGCGCACGTTTGAAGACGGTGAAATTCAACGCAAAACCTGGTGTAATTGATGCAAAAGGGGTATGTAAATAGTGAAACTTTTGAAATGGATTGTTTTATTTGTTTCAGAATAGAGAAAATTTTAGCAACATAAGGAATATTTAGATTGCTGCAACCAAGACCTGGAGTATAGTGAAATATAGACTGGAGTATAGTGTGATATAATCTTCTAAATAATTGAATATACTTTTTATAATAATATGGATTGACAGCATCTACTAATTGGAAGATAATAAGAAAATAAAGAGCATTCTGTGATAGCTGTGATTGTAGTTAATTGATTGCTAGAGAAGAAAAGATGTTAAAAACTAATGCAGATGGATAATTTTTTAACGACACAGGGCAAGAAGCCTAAATGGCCTGTCTTCAAAGGCTGTTAAATCTCCAACACAAGGTTGAATGTTAAAGAGTCCTGGATGCAAAATTTAGGTTTTGGATGTTCTGCTTTGACAGTTGTGACAGACATTGAACATAGGTGTGTTTCACAGCAGGCACGACGGGCCAGCCAACACAAAGCACGCCAGTTCCCTCCCACCAGTGTTATCTGGACAGGGCAGCATTCCTGCTGTTACTGCTCTGCAGCATCACTTTGTTGTGCCCAACAGTCAACAGTTTTCACTTGCCTCATGTCTAATATCCTGTATGTTGCCATCTGTCTGGCAAGAGTTATAGCATGAGAAATGCCCACAGTCCTGGCTGTTGAGGTACATTTTTCTGCTGAAATGTAGATTGCTTTTGTAGCGGTAGTGAGTACTTGACATTACACTTGCAGGGATTTATTTTTGAAAACAGTCCAGTTGGCATGCATGGGATTTACAGCTGAGGGCTTCTGTGAGCAAACCAAGAGACAGAGCTTCAGAAACCATCAGCAAAAAGTCCTGTTTGGCTGCCAAAAACACAGGGCACGGCCAAAACCGGGTGATGAAAGGACACAGTCATAGGTAGGTGCTAGCAAGGGACAAAACCGAGTGGTTGAACAGGTCCCTTCCAGACCTGCGGTTCCTGTGGTCCTCTGCCTAGTTTGAAATTCTCATTCTTAATATCTTCTTCCTTTATTTCCCTCTGTAATGAGAATAATAACACTTCCTTTATCCCACTTTAGTCTGTCCTTTCACTTAAACTGTAACAGATTAGCAGGTTAAGTTCCTCTTGCCATAAAACATGCAGCTCCTAGCACAGTGGGTCCCAAGCCTCTATGTCTCAGCAAAAAAGTATTTTAGACTTGCAAAAACTTCGCAGTTACTGCTCTACAGAACAGTTCCTGAGTTCAATGCAAATGCAGAGTAATTATACTGACTGAAGCCAGTTTTCTAGGTTTATAGGGTATGAGGAATCAGAGTTCAGCATCTGCACATTATTTGCACATGCAGATAACTTCATATAAGATATATAACAAATCACATTGCGAAAGGACTTGTTCATCTCATTGCATTTCTTCAGGAGTCAGAGCTCCATTTTTTAGTTTGAAATGACCACTCTCTGCAACTCTGTAAATTAATGTTGCCATTTATTTTGGGAGATAATAAGCTTTATATTGCCAATGAAATCACTTGTTAAATGTCTATTTCCTGTATATAATCAAAGCCTCAGGGGAATCATTCATTCATATAACTAATGGTCCCTATTCAAGTGAGTCTGTCAAGAATTTAATTACTTCTTGATTTCCCAAATTGTTTTTCCATTTTTGTCATCAGTGTAACATTAATCTTCCAGCCACTCACATCAATGTTTGTTTCAGTGTTTAGGAAATTGCATAATTGCAGACCAAGACCATTGTACCCTTTTGGGAGCACACTTTCTATAGTTAGTATTTGCTAAAATTTGCTTTTGTCTAATAAAAATGATCGCACAACTTCAGGGCTTGGGTTTGAAAGAGCATAAAGGGGGAAATTGTTCGCTGTTAAATGACGCATCAACATGTAAAATGAGGTGTTTGAGCACACGTATGTGTGTGTTGGTTTTACAGATCAGCGCTTCCATTTAGTCTTTCAGTGTTCAAAAAGAAGTGGTGTAAGCTGTCTAACAGTGCATGCTTTACTTCTTTTTATCTGGCAGAAATTCAGTCCAGATAAAAAGGGCTCGGTTAAGCCCAGGGGAACTCTTGTGTTCAGAAATCAAGCTAGAATTCAAGATAAAGATCAGGCTTATGTGTGTCTCTTGCACCTTTGTGTTTGTGTATTCACGACCATGTGGTCAAGTGGTACTATCATAACTTACTCTGAAGATGAAATTGGGAGAACAGCATTTCATGTGATACTTCTAAATTTAGCCAGCAGATGTGCATGGAACCATTTTTTAACAAAATTTAACTGAATGCAGAGAATGCTTGGGGGGCAGTTTGCACAGGTAAAAGGTTTATCCTGTTGTGATTTTACTTGAAGCATCTTGCTGGCCCCTGTTCCTTTCTTCCCATATAGAAGCAATGTTTAAGACCTAATAAGCCACAGTAAATGTTTTACAAAATAGTGCCAAAACTTCTTTGAGATAACTTCTCTCTATGATTTTAAAATATGAACTGTCTAGTTATTCTACAAGTTTTAAAAGTCTTATGAATTTTCATCTGTTTATGCCTTTTTTTAATCCCAGACCAGGAGATAACAGACAAAGAAAGTATTACAGATGTTGTGGCATTTGCAACTGATCAGCTTCTTGTCTCACTAAAAGATGTTTAAGAACACTTAGCAACACAGTTTACAAACCTGTTAGCAGGGATAGATAAAGGATAATCTTTTCATAAGCCCTCAAGTTCCTCTTTTTCAAGCCAAATTTAGGTGCATTACCTTATTTAGAAAATTAGTTCAGCTTTTTTAAAAAATGTGATTTAGAATATTTATATTACTTTTGATTCATTTCATGGGACTCCTCCAATCCATGACTTGTGAAATTAAAGTCTACAGAATCAGGATGAATACAAAAACAGGGATTGTGAATCACAATTAGGGAGCTCCAGTGAAATCTTCTGGACTCAAATTCAAATCACGCAACGGACAGTACTTTTCTGTACAATGCATAATTAAATTATCATTCACGTTATTACAGGATATTGTATAAAAAATAAATAAGTTTAAAAGGAATTAGATAAGTTAACAAGTAATGGATCTGATTCCAACTTTTAACAATGTGGTCATGTAGTTCAGGACATACCAACTGTGGATTTCAAAAAGCAAAATGGTTATAAGAAGGGAAGGATCGTGTTTCTTCTACTTATTCTTTTAATCAGCTGTTACTGGACAACTTCAGAAAAAGCTACTGCGCTAACTGGATCTCTGGTTTAACCCAATAGGGCTACTTTTCTTTTGTGTTCTGTTTATATTGACCGGAAGGAACTTATTTGTTCAGGGTCAGAGACATCGTCAGAATCCTAGGTCCTATTAACATTTTTAAAGATATCAAACTGGTTAGAGATGCTAACACCTGTGTAATAAGGAAAAGAATACAAATACTGGTATAAACAGATTCATTTCACCAAGAAAAGCTTCTGCATCAGTTGTGTTGACCAAGTTCAGTCTCTAGCTTCATTCATATAATTGTAGTAATGATCCAATTTTCCAATTGTTACTGAAGGTGGCTGGAGAACCAAAGCAGACAGTCCACCCCTCTGGTTCCCTACAGCTGCTCTGTGCTACTGCAGCAAAGGGCAGGGTTTCCAGGACAATGGCTACCTTAAAGTTTCAAACATAAAAACAATAAATGAAGATAGAACACAGTTACGATTTCCTAAGCATTTGCTATCTCAGTCAATGGGGCCCACTGATCTATGGATAATAAATGGAAAACAGAGCAGCCCAAAGGTTTATCCGTGATATTTATGCTGGACGAAGCTACAGGAGTTATGTGAGCACAAACATAATTAAAAGTTATGTTTCATGCTATGGTGAACTCAAGATCCTATCCCAAGTATTTTCTGATGCTCACCTTTGTGCCAAAAGGAGGAGACCATGTTAGTAGCTGCGAGCAGGGTTATATATCTGCCAAAGCAGCGTACTGAGCTCTTGGTAATTGCCCCTACCATAGGCTTCAGACTGAACAAGAATAACCTTTCCTTTTCTAATCCTAAAACTCCCAGTTGCTGAGGGCTTTTCAGATTTTTACTGAATCAAAAACAATGTCAAATGATGGAAATATTACAGAGGGAAAAGAGGCGAGCCAGGAACCTGCTTTTTTCTCAATTCTGGTAATCGCAACCAGTCTTCCAGGAGACAAAAACAGCATCTCTTTGCCTTTCTGCCTGTCAGATCATATGCTCTTTCTTGACTGTCTCTTGAAAATATTTTTATAGTGGAAACCGTAGCTCTTGGGAAGACCTTTATCATCATCTCACTTTTTTTCTAATATTCATGGGTGTTGCCTGTTCCCAGAGACGTGCTGCACTATCTTGAAGCATAATGTTTATGTAAAACTTAGTGTTATACAGAGAACAGGTTTTTTATACCATATGCCTTTTCATTTCACACCTTATTTGGCCAGTGACTCCAGAACGTTGTCTTACGGACAAATACCCAGTTTCAGTTTTTGGTGAAATAAGTGTCGTGCCTCTCACAATCTCTCGATTTTTAATGCATGTGTCAGGGTGCACAGAGGGTTTTCCGTCCATGATTACAAGGAAGCGTTGCCAAATGGGTGCCTAACCCAGTGAGGCTGCTCAGAGGGGATGAGGTGCCTGCGGAGAAAAGGGAATGCCCCATCCCTTGAAAACCTCTCCCAGCACCAGCTCTGCTGCACATTAGCAGTGCAGGTCCTGGGCTGTGACCCACACCATATTGCTCCATCACTATACGTTAGTCTTTTTTCTATTCAGTTAGCACAACATCCACGGTTCTGTTCATATTCCAGTCAGATCACCTACATTGCACTCAGCCTGCCCCTTCATGTGCCTCTTGATGTATTTATTATGACAGTCAGAAGCTTGATAGCACTTAATAATATTTCATATGAGCAGATTCTGTTTATGGATTCCACCACCCTGCCTGCACTGTAAGGTCACCCTCTTGCTTTATTGTCATTTTAGCAACAACACTGCACTAAAGCATGAAAGGAAAAAGCTAAAATTGACTAAGATAGCAAACTCAATATCGTGGTGTAAATAAAACTCTCTGCATACTCAACGCACCTCTCCTCCAAATGTCAAATTCCAGTGACTGTTGGGATTTTGTACGTAGGACATGTTTTGACAGCTTATGAAGTATTTGGAAAAAAATAAAACAACCCACCTCTTTCCAAACAATTTATGCTCAAGAAAATCATGATGTTTTCAGCCCTAGTCATCAAATCAGAGGAAAACTGGTCTATAAGGAACCTCAGGTGGTCACCAAATCCACCTTCTGCCTGAGGGTGTCTTCTCTACCTTCCTTCTGTCTCACAGATTTGTCTAATCTCTTCTTTAAGACCTGCCACATGGAAATTTCACATTCTTCCCAAACAGTCATTCACTCTCCTCATCATTAGAAATGGCTAAACTGCTGCACTTTAAGCCTGTTGTTATTTATTCTTCTATCGATGGAGACTGGATTATTTGTCTTCATCTTCACCAAGCAGAACCTGCAGGGACATCTGCCCTGGTCTCAGGTAAAGCATCTGTGCTAGCAGTTCACCACATCAGATCTGGGTGCATCAATGCAGAGAAAAAGGTGACAATCCCAACTGAAGCTCCCCTTCTCAGAAATTGGAAAGTATAAAGGTGATTTAGAATATCTGTCCTCTCTCTCTGCCAATCAAAGATTGTTTCTAACATGTACCAGTCTTTAACTAGGCCTAAGTTTTATAAGTATAAATTTCATCACAGAATCATAGAATGGTTTGGGTTGGAAGGGACCTTAAAGATCATCTGGCTCCAATCCCCCCCGCACCTTCTACCAGACCAGGTTGCTCAAAGCCCCATCCAACCTGACCTTGAACACTTCCAGGGAGGTGGCATCCACAACTTCTATGGGCAACCTGTGCCAGTGTCTCACCACCTTCATCATAAAAAAAATCTTCCTAATATCTAATTTAAATCTACACTCTTCCAGTTTACTACCACTACCCCTCATCCCATCACTCCATGCCCTTGTAAAAAGTCCCTCTCCAGCTCTCTTGTAGGAGCCCTCCAGATTCCTGAAGGCTGCAATAAGGCCTACCTGGAGTTTCACCACTTTTATTGAGAAATTGTTCTGTAGTCCATAATCAGAAATTTTTCCACATATCCAGTGTATATTTACCAACTTTCCTTTGCACACCTCTTCTAAAAATATTTGACATAATTAATGGATTTTCTAAAGTGATTGATGCTGGGACAATAGTAGAAGCAGAAGAAAATCCACAGTCTGAGCATGTTTGAAAGCCTGCGTCTTCATTGTGGAGCCAGCTACTGATTTGGAGAGCCTGGTAACACACGCTCACCAGTGGGTTACATTGCACTGACAAAGAGTAGATCCTCAGACATGCCCCAGAAATTGCACTCATTTACCCATAAGTTTTCCTTATAAAATTATCCACTCAATTTCTTAATCATGTTTTTTTCTGAATTCCCTCCAGTAAATAGTAAAATGGCAGTGAAAGGAGAGATAGTGAACTGGGGATAGCATTTCTGTTGATGTAAGCGTGTATTTGTCTGTGTGTATGTGTATGAAAAGAGGAAAGAAGGACCCTCTGCCTTTTTTTTCCCCCTTAAATTTGGTGATCAGAAAATAGCAACAGACACCACGCAAAAGATAATGGAGGTGTTAAACACCAGAATGCGTGGGATCACAGGTGGGGTGATTTACCAAGAAGAAGAGAGCTTGAACATAAATTAAGCAGCATACACCTGCCTGCAAGGATGATATGGAGGAGGGTTAGTGAAGGTGGCGTAGGCACTGACACATAATTAAATATTCTTTATTCTTGGTCTCAGCCAGATTTAGCCCTCCTTACTGATCTAGCCTGAATTTTCTCTGTTCTCCCAGTCTTTCTAATTTCTTGTTGCTATTTAATGGGAACAGCTGCCTGTGTGGTATTCTTCAAAGAAATCTGAGCACTGTTACTGGAGTAAGTGCTCAGCTCAGCTATAAATTGGCCTCCAACTGTTATTCTGACCGTTGCTTAGAAAAATGATGACTTGTGTAGCTGTAATCTTCAGGAACTGGAAGTACATATGCCTGGAAGCAATGCGCCTAGGAGCAATGTGCCTGTGTGTACTTGTCTCCATAATTCAGCCCTTTTATATTTTTTCTAGCCTGGCACTACCATAGTTTTTAAGGAGTAGCCAGTGAATAATGCAGCTGCAATGTTGTTCTATTTCTATGCTTACTGCTATTTTTTGAAGACGTTAGCTTAGAGAGAGCAGAGTGAACTGCAGTCAGCTCGGCTGCCCAGGAGAGCAGCTGGAAGACAATAACCTGGAGGCGATGCAAGACTGGGCAGCAGCAGGAGAGGGCTGCACCTCCCGGCCCCAAGGGTGACAGCAGCCTCACAACGAGGGGTGCAGTCCCAGGGCATGAACAGTAAGTCTGGTGGCAGAAACCAAGGTTGGTCCACAGCCCTGTGGTTCACAGAAGGTCTGTAGTGATGAGTCAGGTCCAAACGAGCCAGGAAGGAACGTCAGTAAGGTGAGGTGGGATGGGACGGGCGAGACACAGGGCAGGGCACAGGCAAACCGACAACATAGCCCTGGCAAAGACAGCGGGCTGTGGGAGTTTGTTGAACGTACTTGTCCTGCAGACACATGTCGCACCGATGCGATCCCAGAAGATACCATAAACAACCAGGACTGAGTTGCTGTTTATTTTGTTCTGTGACAAAGCACTTTAGTTTAGTCCAGAATTTTCTAGCTTGCCTTTCTTGTGTCTATTCAAACAGCATTTGCTACCAGTAGACTGCAAAAGCTAATTTTAAGCTTATACTAATGGTTTACACAGCTTAACAAAAGACTTATGCTGCCAATTCTGACTAATTTTGATCATTAGAAATAAAATGTCAGTCTTTGCTGTATAATTAAATTTTCATTTCAAAATATTTTTCCATTCCTTGGTGCTACTTCCACTTGGACTACCAATTGAATTATTTACTCTCTTTTTCTGCCATTACATCGTGTTTCTAATCCATTGAAGACAAAGAGCCTTCCCATTAAATGCAGTAGAAGCTGACCAGAGCCTTAGCATGTGTTTTTTGCTAAGGATTCTTATATTGGTTTAGTCACATTAAAAACAGCAGACATGAACTAGAGTAAAAACTTAGACTATTAATTCAGTCCCCCAGCTTAGAGACATTTGAAGCAAAACTTTGGTTTAGGCAGGCCCTAAAAAAAACCCCAAGGATTATTCCCACCCTGATATGATCCGATCCCTAACAACATTTTAGCAATCCTAGTAACATTTAGCATCCAGAATGGCTCACAGTGTGGCCTTGGCTGTATAAACAAAATGTCTCTTCAATAACACTCCAACAAACACATTGCAATCTGCCCAAAACAAAAATGTTTTATTGTCTCAGTGCCAGACAGTTATTGGACACCCACTGATACTAAAAATAATTAACAATAATTCCTAGCTAAAATATGCCTCCATTAGGCATTTATTTATAAGCTTCTGGAAAAATGTTTAAGGAGCACATGCAGAGATGAGCCATAATGTCCTATCTTGGCTTTTATCCATCACAAAAATATTTTACCTGCACAATTGGAAACCTGAAATATGGCTTCCTGCAGAAATATTATTTACACATGATGGCAGGACAATTCTGTAAGTGTTGTAAAACATTAGCTGATTATTTTTAATATGACTTTGCTGTCTCCTAAATTAGTATTTCTCCACCTCTAAAATCCCAGTAAACAGCTCTTCCTTCATGGTCAAGAGCACCAACCTGCCACTGTTGTCTAAATGAGATGTGATGGCTCATGCGCTGACTGCAAAGGGAACCCTGCAGTCACTGCCTCTGCCCCAGGCGCCTGCAGGGTAAAAGTTTAAAGCTGGAATCAGTGGATCTCATATCTGTGAGCCTTAACTGGGTGCACCTTCTAAAAAACATAGCAGCCATTTCAAGACACGGTGAGACAGGGCTATGACCCTTCAGTGCTTCACAAGGCTAAGGCCTTATCTGCTTTGCCTTCATCAGACATGTTAATCTAAAGTTTAAGGACCACAGGGCCTTCTTCAAACTGTGCGGTTTAAAAGCCTGATGTTTACATCTCAGCCACTTCTTTTGGACTAATCTTTACACTAGTAGGTGCAGTGAATAAACTAGGCACTTGTAACAGGTATTCTGAACATACTCTTCCATTACCACTTTGCCAAGTGCAAAATACATCTGCTTGGACAGGTTAGGTTAAATTAGGTTCGGTTAGGCTAGGTTAGGCAAAGCTGTGTAGAAATGGGTAAGCCCTCTGCTCAGCCCAGCATACAGCTCCTGAGATGTCAATAGGAATTACATAGTTGCTGTGGAGATGATAGTGGAGGCTTCTGAACTCCTTTGCTTGTACACCTACAGGCAGAAAAATTACAGACAAGAAAACCCCCTTCCACTCAGAACCAAGCTTTTTAAAGAAAACCGTTCTTCATGTCATTTACTTGCAAGAGTTGTGAATCAGTGTTTTACTGTACACTCTGCCATCTCAGAATGATTGACATTTGCCTTGTTATAAATAAGAGAATAAGAATATTTTTTCATGTGTTCAACTTAAAATAAGCTTTGGAAATCATTCATTTCATAAAATTTTACATCTCTGTTACTAATTGACATAAAATCTTCTACAAAACCATTGTTTCTGCAACATTGGAATTTAGTTGTTACTTTTTAGCAATCATTCAAGAATGCTCCTCTGATAAAATGGAAATTAATGGCAAGGATCAAAAAGTAACGTGAAACCATGTTGCACAAATTCCTCTTCAACTCATAGATAGGACAAGTCAAAAAAAGCTGGTGGAAATTATTAAAAGTAAATTACTGAGCAGAGATATTTTCTGCACAAGGACTTTTCATTGGCACAGGGCATTAGTAGACCTGAAGATACTCTCCAGAGGTTTGGTGTGAAACTGCCCAGCACAGGGAAGAGGAATAAATTGCTCTTCATCTGGCTTTGTTGCTGTCTTGCTTCTCATTTCCTCTCTGGTGGATTTAAGTTCTGGAAAAGGCTGCAAGACCTCAGAAATGGGGGTAGCATTGGGTGTCATGGAAGAATCAGTTCTCATCATCATTCCTGCCAGTGCAGCCTCACGCTAGAGGAAAAGCTGAGTCTCATTTGTCCAGATGCCCTTGCTCTTTCATGCATTTTCACATCCTCCACAGTCCTGTCTTCACGTTTCAAGACAGCTGGACCTGGTGCCAGGCAGTAGACACTGGCTGCACATCTATTTTGACCTGAGCCGACATTATTGGTCTGCCCTGACCGTTCCCCTTGAGCTGAACACATTTCGCTCAGCGTTTCTGCAAGGCACATTAGGAATACTGCTGTCATCAACATCTAGTTCACTCATGTGCTGAAGTAATCAAATGAAATTCAGTTGATAAAACAGCAGATAGCCAGGAAATTTTAACTGTACAGTGTCTTATTGCTCCAGGAGATCTCGAGGGACTCCACAAAAACATGCAATAATTTAGTAATAATGCCTGTTGGGCCCAGCTCCTAGTCGAAAGTAAAGGAAAACAAGTGAGTACTCACTTTTAATTTAGGCCACAGTAGCAGTGTTGACTCTAGCAGTGAACTGGCATGCCTTAAGGAAGGTTTTTTAAAGTGGTGAAACAGTTCCAGAAATTGTGAAATGTACTGTCAAGTCAAATTTGAGGCTTTTACTCAGCTGAAGCGAAGAAACATGTTTTCATAGCTCTCTCTTAAAAATCCAGTTGGTTTTTTTTTTTTTTAAATTAAAAAAAATACCAAAGTAAAAATTCTTTGGGTGCATTTTTCAGTTAATAAAAAAAAATCTGCATTTTATTGAGAAATACAAATTCTAAACATCTTCAACTTGTAAACATAATGGAATAGAGTAGCAAATGTGAGAAATAAAGGCTTTGGGGTTGAACTTGATCCAGATGGTGAAAAGTATTTCTGCTTATTGGCAGATTGTCAGTCAAAGAAAACACTGATGGAGTCCTTTCTTCAGTTAATGAGAATTTTAAATACATGTATTTCATAGATTTTCCAGTTTCTTCAACCTGATAATTGTGTGGAGTTTATAAGATAATATTGTTTCTTAGGTGGCCATAACGTTAGGGACTACAGTGTCTTCTGTCCCACAACAAGTGTGTGCCATTCCTGCTTAGGTAGGAGAAATGTTTGAGAGAGTCACTGACATAAAGATATGAGTGTAATGTTTAAATTGGTCACAAATTAAATATAACACAGTGAAAATTTGCTAGCACAGGTAGAATACCAAAGTTTACAGCTCACAGTTAATTGCTTTTGTTCTAAGCTGTTCCAGCAGAAATTTGTTCTGAGTTCAACTTCATGTGCGTGCAATTTTTATAACTTGTTGTCTAATACCCTGAGTGAAATAGTAGGAAATTTCATGTATCTATAGATAATATAATAGTTACTTGGCTTTTCTTCTAAAAGAGTGGTTGAAAGAAAAAATGGATAAGACTGTGAGGGGATCTGATAAATGCTGATCAATATGTAAAGGGTGGATGCCAAGAGCATGGGGCCAGACTCTTTTCAGTGGTGCCCAGCAACAGGACAAGGGGCAACGGGCACAAACTGGAACACAGGCAGTTCCACCTGAACATGAGGAAGAACTTCTTTACTGTGAGGGTGACAGAGCCCTGGCCCAGGCTGCCCAGAGAGGCTGTGGAGTCTCCTTCTCTGGAGAGATTCAAAACCTGCCTGGACGCGTTCCTGTGCCCCTCTGGGGGCACCTGCTTTAGCAGGGGGGGATGGACTGGGGGATCTCTGGAGGGCCCTTCCAACCTCTGCCATGATTCATTCTGTGTTTCTAGTAGGATTTCACACAAAGCTCCAGAAGATTGTAATTAAGAGTTACTACTCATCAAGATGGTACACTCTCCATATTTCACATCTTTCTTTCTGGCTCATTCTTATTCAAGCAGTTCAGTTATGATTGACTTAGTGACTCACAGGCCATGTTTTGAAGGTTACAGGTACACAGGAAGCGCCAACCTGGGTCAAAGCCAAAGTCCATCTAATTTGATATCCCTATCTGTGAGACTGGTAGTGTGAGGTGCATTACTGGAAGACGTAGGAACTTCACCTCCTACAAAAACCTCACACCAGGCTCTTAGAGACAGACTTTGGGTTTGTTTGCCCATGCCTTTATGTTTTTAGAAGTTTAGCTTTAAAGCCTAAATAAATCAATGTTTTCAATGAAAACCATGAGCCTGATATGATTCACTATCTCCTGAGCCAGATCTTTGCCGTAATTCATCCTGCTACACCAGTGCAAACACTGTGAGTGCAAACACTCTTCCTTTAGCTCAAAAGGACAGTTCAAAAGATGTCTAATCCAATTATAATTCAGCAAATAGTTTGAAGGCATGTAGGTATTGTAAAACTTTCTCCACCACTACTTCACAAAATAAGAGCAATAAANTTGCCGTAATTCATCCTGCTACACCAGTGCAAACACTGTGAGTGCAAACACTCTTCCTTTAGCTCAAAAGGACAGTTCAAAAGATGTCTAATCCAATTATAATTCAGCAAATAGTTTGAAGGCATGTAGGTATTGTAAAACTTTCTCCACCACTACTTCACGAAATAAGAGCAATAAAGGTCCTTATGCAACTTATTCTTTTTATGCAATGGTCCATTTTATGCAGTAGTTTTCACTTGCATAACTCAAGTGCACAGCAATTGATTGCACAAATAAATGGTTCCACAAAAAATGGTGATTAAGGAGCGGGTTGGGTTTTTTTTAACAGTACAGAAAACTAACACCTTCTGCAGCTTTATTTATCGGTGACATTAATTCAAAAGATTGCAGAGAGGACTCCAAAACCCTCAATTTCATTTGCAAATCTAAAGAAGTGCCAGCAGTCAACTAGGAATCCGAGTCAAGGAAAAGGTAAGAGAAAATACCTGATAAAAACTGAGGAATGAACATCAAGCTGATAAAGGTCCTACAGTGTGCACTGTAGGAAAATCTGTGGGTCTGGGCTGGCGATCAGACAGTCCTAAAATTTTGCCAAGTGCGCATCAAGGTTACTGTTGATCTTTGAGGCTCTTTCATCATCACTGTTGCACAAAGGATACTGAGACAGGTTCACGTGCACAAAGATTTATTAGCAGTATCAGTAGTTGATGGCATACACCAGGGCTAACAGGGGAAGTTATATTTTGGAAAAAAAAAAATTTAAAGAGTAGGGGAAGATTTGGGACAGCATTGCCAAACAGGGAATACACTTTCTAACTCCAACAACACCAAGGCCTTCACAATGCCCATACGACTGTAGTGAGCTCAGCTATGTCAAAGCCTGCTCTGGACCCCAGTACAACCTGCCGTGCTGGATCTGTGAGCACCTCATCACAGAAACACAGACACAAAGCTGGGAGAGGCTTATTGTTTTGCTCTTTTCCCTTCACCGCCCCCTTCCCTCCCAGCATTGCAGTGTTATTCCCCATAGTACTTAAGTTTAGCAGATTTGTTTTAAATGTGAAAAATGATCTAGGCTTTTCCACTTCCCTTGGGGCAGAGTATTCTACATCCAAATTGATTTCACTGTGAAGGAGCTTTGCCCTTTCTTATTTTCACACTATTAATTTCAGTGCTGCTACTTGAACAAATCCTTCCCACTCTCTTTGTGTACAACCTTCAGGTACTTGGTAAATGACCTTGGCTGTCACGGTTTTCACCGTGTTGCTTCAATCCTGTGGACAAAGATATAATGTAGATTAGCACATATGAGTACTCCCTTTTTAACCTGACTCGTACCTTGCACCTGAAAGGTGGTTGTAGCAAGGTGGGGGTCGGTCTCTTCTCCCCAGTGACAAGCTATAGAACAAGAAGAAATTACCTCGATTTGTACCGTGGGAGGTTATATTGGCTATTAGGAAAAATTTCTTCACCGAAAGGTGTATCAAGCATCGGAGCAGGCTGCCCAGGAAAGTGGTGGAGTCACCATCCCTGGAGGTATTTAAAAAACGTGTGGCTGTGGGTCTTAGGGACATGGTTTAGTGGTGGAGAGGGCAGTGCTAGGTTAACAATTGGACTTGATGATATTAAGCATCTTTTATAACCTAAATTGTTCTATGATCCTATGATTCTAGTTTAAATACATGCTTGCAGAATTGGAAATACTTCTTTTACATACTTTCTTGAAAGTCTATTAGTCTTTCTGTTCCCCTGGTAATTTGTGTTGGTTTTAACTGTTGTTTTCTTAGGAATTAAAATTGTGTTGCTGGCTAACAACTGGCATTAAGTCAATCTTAAAAAAAGAATTTCGTATTTATGAATACTAAACAACACTACCCTTGTCTGTAGAAGCTAGGCAGAACTGAGTTTTTAATTAGGCGTGTACTTTTTCTTTTTGGATTTCCAAGATCCACGTCTCGCAGCTTCACAGAAAAGCTAAGCAAGAAGAGTTATCTTCATCTGAGGTTCTTCACACCCAAAGTTTGTTCTTATTTATCAAAACATAACATGGTGCAAAAATTCAATCAGGAATGACTGTAGCCCAGGACTTTTCTTTCTTTCTTTTCAAATGCTTGCAGTATCTAAGAAAATTTAAGGTTGAACTTAACAGAATAGGTATATCCTTCCCCTTGCATCTCATGAAAAGACATAAAGAAGTTGGCAAGTGTTGCTTGCCAGCATATAACTGTGTGGTCAGACTGCAAATGAAAGATACATGTCTTAAGGAATATGCTACATGGCCACTATACAAACAGGCTTATAGTTGCCACTAACAACTTCTTAGTTTATCTTCTGCATGTCTGCCCAGTCGTCATTAGGAGCTTTCTGCACATGTGAACTCAGTCCATGGCCAAGTTTGTGGTTACACCAGGAAAGCAAGAATTGCTCAGCAGCATAGCCTTTCTTCTAGACTTGGTCAAGTCACTTAACCTCAGTATACTTCATTATCTTAGTAAAAGAAACTACTATGGCCTCAGTAATAGTATCCACCAGGTCATAGGGTTGACCTAGTCCCCACAAAGTGCCCGTAAGGAAAGCACTGCTATGGTCCTTGTGTTGCAGTTGGAAGATCCCAAAGTGTGCTTTGACCCACGTTCCCCAGACCATACTGCCATGCTAATTGAAAAACGGTTTTTCACGTAAAGCAAATACACTAGCACATGATTGCGTTCAAAAGCTTGTTTTGAAGACTTCATATTCATCGTGCATTTTGAATTGCGAAGTGACAAGGCCCACTATAAAAGCAGAGAGATGATGTATATGTTTGAAGGGAGAAATGACAACAAATGTATGTTACAGTCCAAAACTTTTATTTCTGGTATCAGTGTGACTTTTTGGTATGATGAGAGAGACTTAACATGTAGAGATTTAACCAGCATTTGAATGCCCAAGCCTTTATTAAAGTTAGTGTTCAAACAGAGTAAAAGAACATCCCTAATATAAAAAGTGTGAATTAAACATAGAGAAAAGGATTTCAGGGACATAATGTTGCTCATAAATTTTGTAGATTTTTGTAGAATGCTGTATAAGTGAGGTCTTTTCATTTAAGTTAGGCTAAAAACAGGTATTAAAGGAAAAGAATAAAAAAAACCATGTCAGATGAGAAGCAGCAAAATGAATATAGTCATATAGACTGCTAGACCAATGTCAGAACAAGATTGATGCAGATAATCATGTAACATAAAAACTAGGCTAAAGCTTAGCTCAAACCTGCCTAAATATAGGTGGTAAATGAAATTCATCTGCACACTGTATAAAATAATTTCACAGCCAGTTCTCTGGAACAGCTTTTTCTCAGGTGATCCCTGAACACTGGTTCCCAACTCACGACTGAGGATTAGCATTGGTTGAATGAAATAGCAAAATAAAGAATTCCTGATGTATTTGAGAGTTTAATGGCTTTTAGAAGATACAGTTGCTTTTAGAGGATCAAAAGAAATCCTTTCCCAACATATTAGGCTCTTCTGCAAGGCATAAAGAGGACAACCTCCACCAAGAGCACATCTGCACTAAACAGTATGGGCTGGCTCAGCTACATTGTGGAAAAAAACTTGGGAAGAGGCTCAAAGCAAACAATGATGTAGTTGCATATTGCAGAATGGTACAACTATCAAATTACTGAGGCACTATTTTTTGTGATGTTTACCACTATAAAGCAAATTTTGAAATTGGTTTGTTTATTGAATGTTAGATGAAAAATTCCTTTTAAAATACACTATCCCATTAGCTGATGAGTAACATACATATGGCTGCTGCACCTAGGGAAAAGCGTTTCGAATACAAAAATGATGTTGACACAGAAAAAGTACCGAAGGGAGTTCTTACGAACAAGAAACACACAGTGTCTTAATGTCTGTCACAACCAGGGAAGGTATGGTTGGTATGCGTAAGCCAGACTTACATAACTGGGGACATCTGGGGATATTTGGTCAAGCAAGAGTGCACATCACATTTTTTTTCTGGCTTCTCCAAAACAGTCTATGCCTACATAGTACCAAACAAGAATTCAAGCCAGGACGTTGGTGAAAGCTTTTCTCCCTTTTTTTTCTGAGAATATACTCTTTTTTTCATCACAGTTCCGGTGTCGTGAAGAATGACCTCACTATTCAGTTGTCAAACAGTACTTGAAAATTTGCTGTTCAGAGTTAGGTGCTTGTCTGTATAAAGTGCCTACTAATGTCAGTTCCTAGGTTAGTGCTGGTCTGTGTGAACTGGTGGCGGTGAGGTACAAAAGTAACCTCTTGCATAGGTTTTTCACTGCTATTGAAATGCCCAAGTTATTCACCATTACAGGATTTTACAATATTCATGGCAAAGAAATTGCGACTGATACAGGAATCCATTTTCAGGCACTTTTTCACTGACTTTCAGAAACTCTGCCTGCATAAATACTGTTGAATCAAGTCTAAGCTTGATACCACAATTTCAATTCCAGTTGCATTCCAGACCCATTTTAGTGTTTTATAATATTTTACATTTTTTTTTATTTTAGATATAAACCCTGTGACTACACTATGATAGTATATGTGGTCATTAACATGAATATACACATTGATTAATCTATAGAAATATAAACACATGCATAAACATATTTGCTTATGGATATTAATAAACTAAGAGTCAGTTTTATTTTAGGAAAAAGGCTTTTTACTGGTGTAAATGCAGTGACACAGGTCAATGTAGTAGTCACCTGCTATGAATTGCCAGATTTTGATTGTCCAAACTGAAGTGGAACAATATCTTATTGAAATGGCAACAGAGTACTTAAAAGTGCAAAAGGAGAAAAAGTTTATATAACACTATAGTATATCTGTCTAATTTGGAATATACTGGATCATGCAGAAGCTTAAAAACATATATATGTTTTTCTGGTGAAAACGGGCTTTCTGAAGTTTTTGCTTTAGATTGTTGGGGAAAAAATTTAAAAAGAATACTCACAAGTGTTACTTATCGTATCATCTCTGTGAAACACAGCATATTTATTTATCGATTTGATAACATTCTCTGTAATTCCAAAGTGAAACGGTATTCGATAATGAAGTGATTGTCGTTTTAAAACCCCTTTGGTTTTGAGGTGTTATTGTGTATACATTTTTTTTTCCCTTTTAAGGTCTAATGCCTATCCTATTACTATGTCAAATTCAGATGAATTGTGACAATGTTTTCACAATGGGAAATGTTAACATGCTACATTCTTTTCTTTGGAAAATTAAAAGAAATTATCACAGAAAACACATTTTAATTTAATTATATCCTTTAGGTCATTAAAGTGATGTAATGTGCATGTCAGTCCTCTTTTCATCCACAGATTACTTTAATCCTTCATGTGCATTTTTTTTTCCTCTGGCTTTCTCTCATATTTGCTTTGTTTTGAAATTGCATGCTGTCTGGATTATTTGTGCATGACCTCTACATTAATTTCACATTGAATGTTTACATATTCTGAGAGATTTTCATGAATCATTTATTCTACATGTGCATTTCTTTTCCTTTGTTTTCAGTTACTGAACTTTAAATATGCTTGAAATGTAAAAGTGGCATGAAACTTTTGTGACACAAGTAGACAACTATTTTAAGAGAGATTTTCAGTACCTAACTTCATATCTTTCAGAAATATGTGTTCTAAATCACATTTTATGCTGTGCTTCTAAATCTAAGAAAAAACTTATATTCTGAAATTCTAAAATCTATTCCATTTTGGAATTTGAGCCAAATAGTGGTTATAGTTCATTCAAGCAAAGACAAGCACATGAGATGATTGGTCTTTTAAACAATTTGAGAAGGTCTCTGCTCTCTTAGAGGTGATCACTTGCAAAGTCCTGTGTCTGGGCACTGCATATGTTCAGTATAGGAGCCAGTGTAGGACATTGTCTGGTGGACAACACAGATCACTTCAGATAAACCCTGCCTGCAGCTCTGCGTATGTGCCCTCTGGAAATGCCAGCTTCTCTCAATTGACTGTACAGGGACCCTAATTCCTCATTTAGTATTGAAATAGGTGTCCCAAGTAGGCATATCCTGCTTTTACACAGTACACTGCTGTAAGATTTTGTGATTGTCTATAAAGTAAAAGCTCTTATCATGTGAAAAAAAAATTTATTCCATATTCCATAATATCCCATTTGAAGAATTAAAGCAATGTATGTTGCTCAACTTGCAATGAAATACTGCTTATCAGCAGAATTCCATCCCTAAATCATATAAAACTGAAAGCATAACCAGAGGAACCTAATGAGTAAGATATGTATGTATAAAATAAAAGTATTTTTAAAAAATTATGCCAGAAAAACCTATTAAATCACACTTAAGTTGTCGATTAAGAGGCAAACTATAACACTATGAAATCAGCAGCAGTTACCAGAAAAATATATTTGATTTTAATTGGCACAGGGCTGAATTCACATACGTACTACAAGTAAACCAAAGGCTTCTGCTTTCCTCTTTACAGCCTATTCTTTTTCAACCAGTTAATTAATTCTGTGCACAGTCTACTATGATTAAAGATGAGTGGCTTGATCTCAAAGCACACTGAGCCATGTGTAGCCCTTTATCTGAACAAGGCAAACACGATAGTTTCCATGTAAGGAGCTGAAGGTTGTGATTTGAGACCTCCGTGATCAAATCGATCCAGTCTCCAGGGGCTTTGCCTTCAACATGCAGGCCTCACCACAACCACCTCTGATTCTTTGCTGCCACTTGATTTGGACTGATTTGAGTCACTACAGTTCTCTCCACTTTTACAAACTAGTTGTTTTGTCAGCATGAGTGTGACAACAATTAGACGTCCCTGTTTTTGCCCCATGCCTTTTCTCCTTCACAGTCATTCAATGACAAGCGTAAAAAGAACTTCATCTTTTCACGAAAATTCCCATTCTACAAGAGCAAGGAGCAGAGTGAGCAGGAAACAAGTGATCCAGAACGTAAGTAACCTCTTGGAGACGATGTCACATGCAGCAGCACAAAAAATGGGTGACACGCATGATACCAGTATCCCACACGTGTAGGCAAACATCTGTCGTAGGCAGGCAGGAGAGGTATTACTACTGTGACCAATGTGTGACTGCAGTTTGGATCCAGCTCGTCCTTCCTTCCCTGGAAACATCATTTTCAGAAGAATAAAACAGTGACCTTAACTTTTGGAAAAGCAAATTTGGCTCCTCAAAGTTCTTGTGGCACCTGTTATAAATCCAAACTTGTTTCTGATTAAATATTCCCTGATCAGTACTGGCTCAAGATAATGCAAACATTATTACTTTCACAATACCAAACTAAATTATTACTTTTGTAAATGTCTGCTCTAATCTCTTTTTTGCCTTTGACATTCTCCAAGCTGATTGCCATGGGCAGCTTCACTGCAAGTTTAACAATCAAATGAAACATTCATGCTAACAGCTTAAAGAAGTAAATCAGATCTTGGAATGTGTAATTGCTTAAATTGTATAGAGAACCAGCATTACTAAAAATATATGCTGGATCCAAGCCCAAATATTTACTTTTTTTCTTAATAATTCTCCTCCTTGATTTATCCAGTGAGGATCATTTCTGGGACTTTATTTATCTGGTTGTTCCTTCTTCCTCACGGCTCCAAAAGCCATATACCATGGTCACTGCCACTTTCATTGGCTGCATTCCCATAGAATATGGGTTTAAAGTTGTTTCAGAAAGAAAAAGCAGGGATCCAGATTGCTCAATCAACATGGTCAGTCATGGTAGTATCCATTTCAACTCCACTGACTTCTTCCTTCCTCTTCTGCGGCTGTTCTTCCTTTCTCATTGCTCTCTCTGGGGACTTCCGTGCAGGACATCCCCGGATTAGGTGACGACGGTTATGGAACAAAGACTCTGAGTAAGTTCCCAGGAATGGTCACTGTAAATCTTTCTTTGTTTTGTTTTGTTTTGGCTTCTGTTCCTTCTCTGAGGACCCTCCACTCCTAGCATGCATAAGATAGAGTTTTATTTGTTACCCAGCTGTGATTGCATTAAAAATGTTTCAATCATTTTGTTCTGCATGACGATATTAAATAACATACAGTGTATCGAGCAGACACTTTCACTTCTTTTGTAATAACACCTTTTGTTTCTGACAGTATGTTATTTTTCCCATCATGGCAGTTCTGTAGAGTAGCATAACTAGAACTCGTTTTGCTGCCTAGAATGTTCTTTTCAGCAACAATCCCTCCCTCTCCATCTCAAGGGAAAGTTAAACATTTTAACTTGATTACAGCCTGAGGAGATCAATAGAAAATTATTTTATGCTGTTGCTTCTGCATTTTCAGCTTTTTGCATGGGAGTGTTTGTCACTTTGCTGGATTTTAGATTAGTATTTGTTATTAATGGAATAAATCATTTGCAGGCTAGAGAAGACCATGCCTTCTCCAAAGCTAATTTTGGGCCCGTTTCACCAGTAGTAACCTATTCTCTGTCACGCAACCTTAATCAGTTTCTTTTTCTGATGCAGCAATCCTGTCTCAAGACTTGGCATTGCAGAATGCATAACATGTCAGATAATCATTCAGAACAATTTTGCTTCCTCAAAAGTTAGACCCAAAAAATTGTATGGAGTATAATATTTGCAGCTGATCTCTGTGTAAATGGCTACACTATGTTCTGTGTCCAGAGCTAAATCATTTAAACAAAATGTTGCTTGCATGTTTCTGGCTGCTTCTTCCTCAGTTCTTATTCTTTTTCTCAGTAACTGGAGCAAAATATGTGTGAATGTTAACACTGCATCGCCTACTGGTTTTGTATGCGCTTTTTAATTGCAGGAATGCACATCCATGCACACAACTTTAGAGATTATTCTGTTTCTGACTGATTCATTGAAGGGACATTTTGATGGTTTAACAGCAAGCCATACAGTAGCTCGCAATTTAAAGATGAAAGCTTAATTTCTTGTATGAAGAACAGTTCTGCAAGCCTAGATTTGTCAGTGATAGACAGCAAATATTGCTGCCAGCTGGATTTTAACCACTGCTACTTTAAGTGTCATAGCAGCTCATTAGCAACAAATGCAGATCCTTCCCTGCTAAAGAGAAGTAGAATACTTCTGATCTCATAACCTTCCTGAATATCTGTGTCCTTACAAAGACAAATCTCCATAACATCCAATCATTTGAAAGAAGATAACTGAATTCTGCAAATTGCTAAGGGAAAAGCAACACAGAGGTATTATATAGGGTCTAGTTTCTCTATTAATATTGCACCCAGCTTTCAATTACTGACACACCTCTAGACATTCCCACTCATCAAATTTCACTAATATTCAACTCAGATATGCTTTTTAATGACAGTTCTTACTATGAAGGATATTTGTTCTTGTTTAATAAAGTTCTTTGGGGTCCTGTATAACATATTTGTTTGAGACAACCCTTGTTAACTTTTTATGAAATGTCCAAAAGTCAACACATTATTTTCTTCAAAATGTAAGTTTAATATTTTAAAGCTCAAGATCAAAGTTTTCTATTACTGTTTTTATCAGATATCATCCCCTCTCATTTCTGCTGCTCCAGTAACCACATCAGTCCCACTTTAAGAGCTGTAAGTCATTAGATTAGTACATGGGGGGAACGCAGCACCTTGCAGAGAAGAGATGATCTTGGCACTGTTCCCATAGACATCCCTCATTACATCCATGCATGGTCTACCCTGGGTCCATCTCAGGGAATTCTTGGCATTTATGAGTTCCTTCTTTCACTACGAATGTTTAGAGGCAGTTCCAGGTGAGTGTTGTGGGTCACTCACAGCCTGATCTGTCCACTGGTTTAATGACAAATATTGGACCTGGTGTTTGCCAGGAGGTGACTTGTTTGTACCTATTGTCCATTTAACCACTGTGTCTCATTCTCATTAACCCAGGGTAGCTCCCAATTGTATAGTCATTATACCATTGGCTTCTAAATGTCCTGGACCAGCTGAAAATTATCAACTGTTAAATAATTTTTCAGGTGCAAAGTAATCCACATTTCTACCAGAGATAATATTAGAACAACCATTTATTGTGGTTCTGCAGACCTGGAGACCATATAGCATGGTCTGACCAACCATAAACAGTCTGCTGATTACAGTTTGGGAATAACAACTTCAGATGATATAGATTGCACCTTCCTATAAATAATATGATAATAGAAACAGGACACTAGACTTGCTAAACCACAAGCCTGGTCCATCATGATAGTTCTTATATCCCTATTCACCCATCCAGACTGGTCTGGTAAAGGTTTTCATACTCTAGCTCAAATCCTGAGGCTAGACAATGTCTGAAAAAAGAGTTCTTCCATTTTTTTCTTACTTTTGTTGTTGGCTTTGACTTCTTTTCTTGAACGGGGTAAAACAGATACAGTTACAATTGTAGCATGGTTTGGGTTGGAAAGGACCTTAAAGATCGTGTGGTTCCAACCCCCCTGCCATAGGCTGGGACACCTTCCACTACACCAGGTTGCTCCAAGCCCCATCCAACCTGGCCTTGAACACTTCCATGGAGGGGGCGCCTGCAACTTCTCTGGGCAACCTGTGCCAGGGTCTCACCACTCTCATCATAAAGAATTTCTTCCAATATTACATATAAACCTACCCTCTTTCAGTTTAAAACCATTACCTCACACCCTATCACTACATACCCTTGTAGAAAGTCCCTCTCCAGATCTCTTGTAGGCCCCTGCACGTACTGGAAGGCTGCTGTAAGGTCTGCCTGGAGCCTTCTCTTCTCCAGGCTGAACAACTCCAAGCCTCTCGGCCTGTCTTCACAGGAGAGCTGCTCCAGCACCCTGATCATCTTCATGGCCCTCCTCTGGACTCGCTTCAACAGGTCCATGTCTTTCTTATGTTGGAGGCCCCAGAGCTGGGCGCAGTATTGCAGGTGGGGTCTCACAAGA
>VZSC01007029.1:0-81474 GCA_013398225.1 Steatornis caripensis | reverse complement strand
CCTCCAGCATGTCAACCACACCACAGAGCTTGGTGTCATCAGCAAACTTGCTGAGGGTGCGCTCAATCCCACTGTCCTTGTCACTGACGTGTTAAACAGTGCCAGTCCCAATACCAACCCCTGAAGAATGCCACTCGTCACTGGTCTCCATTTGGACATCAAGCCATTGACCGCAACTTTGGAGTGCGAGCATCCAGCCAATTCCTTACCCAGGGAGTGGTCCATCCATCAAGGCCATGTCTCTCCAATTTAGAGACAAGGATGTCATGGGAGACAGCAAGAAATGCTTTGCACAAGTCCGGGTAGATAATGGCAATTGCTCTTGCCTTGTCCACCAATGCTGTAATCCCGTTGTAGAAGGCCACCAAAGCTGTCAGGGACAATTTGCCCTTAGTGAAGCCATACTGGCTGTCACCAATCACCTCCTTATTTTCCATGTGCCTTAGTATAGTTTCCAGGAGGACCTGCTCCATAATCTTGCCAGGCACAGAGATGAGGCTGACTGGCCTGTAGTTCCCCGGGTCTTCCTTTTTCCCCTTTTTAAAAATGGGGGTCATGTTTCCACTTTTCCAGTCAGTGGGAACTTCACTGGATTGCCACGACTTCTCAAAAATGATGGATAGTGGCTTAGCAACTTCATCTGCCAGTTCCCTCAGGACCCATGGATGCATCTCATCTCATCTTTGATATCAAAACCTTTTTCATGTTAATTTGCTAACCCTTTCGGATAGTGCACAGTGTTTAAAGATAGACACTGGTTAGAAGTTTAGCAGCAACGGTTCCAATGCATTAATGATATACATTACTGATAGTGCAGAATAATATAAGCGCACACTCAGGTTTCATGAAATTACTCAGGATGTCCAGTGAGTTGTAAGTGGACCATAACACACTCTGAAATTAAGTTATCTGTGATGTCATTAACTGTCTCATCAAGAAAAGACATGGCTTTCCCATGACACATATCACTAGCTAATATAGTCTCTTTCCAAAATGCCACAAGAGAGAAAGCTTTCATTTTACCTGTGTAAATTATCTGAGAGTTTTCAGATTATGTCACTGCATAGTTTTTATTTCCTCTCTACACAAGTACCTTTGCATGACTGTGGCAGTTCTTTTGAGTTACTGCAGCTCTGTGGTGCTTGGTTATGTTCTTTAATTTGCTGTACTGTTCTTGCAGAACATGTTTCTTCTAATGCCAGCGATAGTGAAAGTAGCTACAGTAAGTTACTGCTTTCATTAGAGTCCTTTTACTTTGCATTGCTTGTTATATTTGTTTCTTTTATTTTGTTTCTCTCCTTGCTACTCTTTTGTTAATGTTAAAAAGATGGTTGGAGCAAATGGCTTGGAATTTACATTTACGACCACATCTTGAATACAATGCTATAAAAGAAAACTGGCAACCTGTGTAAGAGAAGGGAGGAAGGTTGTTATTCGGGATGTATTCTGGGACATAAAACCAAACCTGTCTTTGGGTAGCCTGTGAAAGTCAGGACTATTTGGTTTCATGAGAAGAAGTTTATTTCAGCAGGGAGCGGGCAGTTTCTTGATGATCTTTTAACAGTAAAATTACTCCATAGCTGTAGCTAAATCTGCAGAAGACATCTTCTTTACAAGGTCACAATTTTTACTTGCATTTCTGCATGCCTGTTTGAAGGGCTAAGAAATAGTCCCAAAAATTTTGTTGACCCCTTAAGTTTGGCAGTACAGATTTCCTAATGTATAATGAAGTCTTCAAAATAAGGTAAGCTACACTTTCACCCCTCAGGCACTGGTACTGAATGTCGCTGATTCCCTATAAATGGAAGTCCCAAACCTGCAACCTGATTTGGCTGGAATTACACACTGCATGTGGTCATATAGCCAAGAGGCAGATTGAACAATCTCTGTAGTTATTAGTAATACCCAAAAATTTAATTAATATAACTGTTTTTCTGGAAGTGCTGAAAAGCAAAAAGAAAAAGGCATTAAATAAATGACTGGAAATGTAATAAAAGGTAATTAGAACTATAGATTGCTTACTAAATCACCCAGTTGTTTAATTTTTTCAAGCCATTTGCTTAGCAAATCAAGTTTTCCACGAGTCACTCAGCACTTGCGCTAAGCACCCACATACATTCAGGTAATCATTGGTATCACATCTCATATTTACTAGTCTTGATGTAGTGCATAGCAGTTGAGCTCTGTTAATAAGCACTGGTTTGTTTCAGTAAAACAGCTAATCTTACGCAATTCAGAAATGGTAAATTAGTTTGTATTCTCTTGTATTGCAAAGGTTTTCTTGGAAAGCAATTGCCAGAATCACAAGAAAACGGTAGACACACTTGAACTGCCAAGATCCAATTCTGAACTGATTTATTTTTAATGTGTCCTCTGCTGAGGAGGAGAGGAGGATTTTATGTTTGAAATAGAAGATGCTCTTTCCCCAGACTTACTTTACAATCAGAAACTAGTCAATAGGTTAAATTTTCAAAAGTTTATGAATCATGAGTCAGATCTCCTCCAGGTGTGTTTATTTAAGGGTGGGTTCAGGGTAAAAGCCCAGAGGAGAATCTAGGCTAGTGGACTGAGCACATCCCATGCCTGATGAACTGTCCCAGGCAGGAGACTTAACAGGAGTGCCCAATTGCAACCAAACATCTGGGGCGGGTCCACAAAAGCTAGTTCATCATAAGACAGGCCAGCTAGCCAGTTCCTCATTGGCTCTGCAATAGCTTGAAACAAAGTGTATGTTTTGAGGTGCAAGAACGGGGATAGAAATGGTTTGAGGAACTTAGTTGGGACATAGATACTTGGAACAAAAAATTGTTGGGATAACAACTGCCAATGGCAGGCTCTCTCCTCCTAGAGTGGTTTCCATCTGGGCAAGCTCCTGTCTCATCCCAGCCTACATCCTGTTGGCTGGAGCTCCCCCCACATTACTGGTCTGTCCAACAACTACTGCCTGGTACAGAAGATGCAAGCAGGGCTTCCTTCTCTGCCTGTGGGAGAGCTCTGCCATTTAGCAGCAGAGGAAGCCAATCTTAGGTTATGCCAAATGGAAGTGGCTTTAAAATCCAGGACCTGGTGCCCAAAGGGCCTAATTTCATTTTCTGAGGGTTCATTGGCATGTGCTGACATGGCATTTGAAGGCATGACCTTGGGCAACTAGCAACTTTGGCTGCCAGTTGGAAACGACTCTTTCAGATGGCCACGATAGCATATCAACTCTAACTTGATGGTGTGTTCAATTGCTACATGGCTATGGTAGATCAGCATATCTCCCGCAGGGACTTAAATCCCACCAGAGTCGATCTGGTTACTCTCTGGATCTCCAGGCTACCCTATGTCAACGGTACATCCCATCGCACAGCTTATTGCAGTAAATCGCTCCTAGAAAAAGTATGAATCACGAACAGAGAAGAATTAGACAGAGGAGAGCAAGAGGCAGGTGGTCAGAGAGAGCAGTCAAAAAATTGTGAGGGCATGGAGGTAAGAGAGATGAGGCCTGCCATGAAGAAGTTCTCTTATTTCATTGCAGTTCTGACCTTGTGGGACTGTTGACAGAGGACACTGCACAGTAGAAGCCTATCAATATCCCTTGTGTGGGAAGAGTAATTATCAGACCTAGTCTGTGAACATTTCCTAAAGACATATTCCTCACTGCCTTCTAATTTATTTATTCCTACTGAAAGGAAAAAGATAATATATGCTTGGAGTAAAGCTCATTCCTCATGGAATAAGACAGCGTGCAGTTATTATTTCTGCTCTTCTTGTTTGCATCTGGGTAGCAGGGAACAGGGCCCAACGTCAGTCATTGCCATAGAAACAAGTTTGTTTTAACTTTATTTGGAGCCAGCCATGTTGCAAAGCTGTTCTTCGGTGTGTCACTTGTCACTTTGAGGAGAATTTGCGTGTTCAAGGTGAGGCACTACAAGTTATTTAATCAGGACACCATGTGTGTTGACTCGCAAACTCATCCAGCCCTCAGTCTGTGTACTGGTGACATTGGCTGTACTAAGAGAAGAAAAAAAGTGAAGCTGGAAAATTCATGGGAAGCAAATAGAAAACTGCTGGAGAGCTCCAGGGTTTAGCATGGGGTTGTGACCCTGCCCCAGAGAAGGATCTGGGGGTGTTGGTCAACAGCCAGCTGCCTATGAGCCAGCAGTGTGCCCAGGTGGCCAAGGAGGCCAACAGCATCCTGGCTTGAATCAGAAATAGTGTGGCCAGCAGTCCCCGGGGTGGTGATCGTCCCCCTGTACTCTGCATTGGTGAGGCTGCACCTCGAATACTGTGTGCAGTTTATGACCCCCCCTACAAGAAAACTACTGAGATGCTGGAGTGTGTCCAGAGAAGGGCAACTAAGCTGGTGAAGAGTCTGGAGCACAAATCTTGTGAGGAGCAGCTGAGGGACCTGGTGTTGTTTAGTCTGAAGAAAAGGAGGCTGAGGAGAGACCTTCTGGCTCTCTACAACTACCTGAAAGGAGGTTGCAGTGAGGTGGGGGTCAGTCTCTTCTCCCACGCAACAAGCAATACGACAAGAGGAAACAGCCTACAGTTGCACCAGGGGAGGTTCAGATTAGATACTAGGAAAAAAATCTTCCCCGAAAGGGTTGTCAAGCACTGGAACAGGATGCCCGGGGAAGTGGTGGAGTCACCATCCCTGGAGGTATTTAAAAAACATGTAGATGTGACGCTTATGGACATGGTTTAGTGGCAGACCTGGCACTGCTAGGTTAATGGTTGAACTTGATGGTCTTAAAGATCTTTTCCAAACTAAATGATTTTATGATTCTATGAAATCAGCAGTTCATACCTTGGCCAGCACAAAGAAAAATGTGTGGGTAAGAAATGACTGGCAAGTGCCGTTTGTTCTCCTGCAGATGTTCGTATTTGTCCATATAAAAACAGGCCAGTTGGAGTGCAGAGTGAGGTGTTCTGCATTTTTTCTAGTGGGTCTCTGGCAATTGTTTTAACATTTTTCTCTAACTTTTGCTTCTCATGATGAGCATTTAGTGAAAAGTAGCTAGTATTGAAACCTGTACTACTTGATCATTCCTAGAACCATTCCAAACCAGGGGTACAACTATACAAAGTGATGCTGAAGGCTTCTGAGAGCTGCCCAGGCTGTGTCCTGGACAGTGTTTAATAGAGGGGTTGCAAATTGTCTGGGTTTTTTCTAGGAGATATTCTGATGCATTCATAATTATTTAGAAAAATATATTGCTTAAAAATTTGAGTATTTGGCTGAAGTATTGCTCATGTCTTGGGCTTAGGGGTTAAAAAAAATCAACATTTTGACAGAAGTCAAGATAATTTTTACTTCAAAATACTGACATAATTGGAAGTCCTTCTATGTGGTCTCATGAGAAAATTCTTGGACAACTTCTTAGCAGCAAGGCTGTTTGTTGTAGATAGTAAACCTGATTTCTTCTACAAATGCTCTCAGCTGGGTTTGTACTGAGCAAAAGAACTGGAGCCAACAGCAGGATTTTCTTTATCCCAACAGACAACCTTCAGTTCCATTAACTTCAGGGGGAACCAGAAACACATTTGACAGCAGAATCTGACCCTTTATAAAACACCTAAAAAGAATTTTTGACCCAGGAACAAAACCTGGCCTAATCTAAAAGGGGCTGAGCTGCTACACAGCTGCTGCTGCATCACACTGGCCATGCCAACATGAAGACTGTAACTATGTTAGTTGATCTGCACCTGTTGTTAGCAGTAAAACTAAATTTGCAGAGTGGTATATAAAGTCCTGGTCTAGCAGAAAGTTGTTCTTTTTCTGATAAGGATACATACAGCCAACTTTGACTTATCCCTGAACCAGCTAATCAAACCATGATTGAAAGTTTATTTTGAGCTCTGTAACTTAAAATGTTCTGATTTCTTTTTCAAACGAAGCTTGTAAGAACATATTTTTTTGCTGTGGACTCATCAGTTTTTATTTTGTGAGACATGATTTTCATAATGGCCATGAATTTCAAGTCTCTCTCCTGCATATGTGTTGTAACACTCTTACACGTAGTTCAGTAAAGGTTTTTACAGCTGTCATCAAAATTACACACACATTACCACATCTGTTTAGCCTAATTGCATAACCGGTTGTGATTGCATCAATTACCGAGAGAGACAATACATAACCAAAAGTTAAAAGTAAGGAAAATTGTTAGAAACAAAGATTTTTACCCTCTGTCAGCAAGTCAGCAAGTCACTCTTGTAATGAGGTTTGAAGACTCGAAACAAGGTTAAAGGAGTCATGATTATTAGGCCACTGATTAATTAGGACACAAACGTTGGCTCTTACACTCCCTAAGGATTACTATGTTATTCAGGCATACTTGAATTTGCACAAGAATTGACGTCTAAATTTATGCCCTCACGAGCTATATTGATCTTAAAAATATACTGTCGATAGACCACTTTTCAGTCATAAGTTCGTTCTCAGACTACTGATGATCTTTTTATGTATTGGATTTCCAGCCTGTCATAGCTATGAACATATTTCCAAAAATCATATGTTTTCTTACATAAATAGAGCTCCAGAAAAGGGATTTTGAGCCAATAGAGGCTAGGTTATTGACTGCCCAGCACAATCTATGCAGATGAAACTAAACAAGAAACTGATTTCTCCAAAATCTTGCAAATACAACTCAGGCAACCCATACATTAGCCCAAAACCTAAATGAATGGTGACAGAAAAATAAACCTTCTTTGATTTTAGATCCAGGTGAGCAAGAAAATTCAGCCAAGAGCTCAAAAATAAAATTAATTTGGCTCATCTACATGTATTTCACAGATGTATTGATGGTAACCACAACCATTAGTCCAGAAATTTTAATGAACCTGAAAATTCTCTTTGATTTTCCTAAAAACATAAATAATTTTTAGCTCTCTTCATAAGTACTACTTTTTTGTTATTCACTGCCTTAGACCCCTTTACAGATTTTTTCATTCACAGCCATTAACAGGATGCCAAAATCCATGGATTCCCACTGCATAATGTGCTTGATGAGGATGGGTGTTTGGTTACACGGAGGCTGCGCCATGGCAGCTCACAGCAGCTCTTCTGCCCCATTACTCGCATGCTGGGTGCAGTTATACCAGCACTGTGGAGGCTCTGGATACTCTGACAAGACAATAGGAAATGAGGCCTTTTCATGGGTTACATGAAAAATGCCTGATATCTGCCAGGGCTAAGCTGAAACTAGTTTTGAGTCTTGCACACACTGTGCCATCTAATCAGAAAGGGAAAACAGGCAACACCTTAAATCCATTTTACCCCTTAAATCCATTCTGCCCCTCTGAAACAATATAAAATCTTTAAAAAGATGAAATTAGTAGTCCTTATGAAACTCATCTGACCACAGAGGATCTGTCTGCCCAGTTTATAGAGGCTACGAGTTATAACAAACTCCAGGTTATTCTTCCCATCCCAAGCATGAGAAACCACCAATGGGCAAACCAAGAACAAAGGGAAGCAGAGCCATAGTGATCCAGAGAAAGTGAAAGCCCTCCAATATTTTTACTCAAAAATATGTTACATTTATGAAAGCATCCTTTTTCTTTCTTCTCTTTCCGTATTTTCTTTCTTTTCTTCTCTTTTTAACTTGCTGGAATTTTACTAAAGAACATGGGATCATGCCCAAATCCTACAGAAAGGGTTTCTTCTTTTTTCTCGTTTTGTTTTGCCTGTTAAATTTCACAAAGATTGTCCAGATCAATATAGTTAACCCGTGCTAATTAAGCTGTTAATGTGGGTGGTAAATGAGGCTTAGTCAAATGATAAATAAGAGCCCATGTCCTGCTGAATTTCACAGCGTGTCTCACACCTCAAAGCAATCACAAGGTTATAGCAATCCAATTATTGATTGACTTTAGAGCTATTCATTATATTTAATACTTTATGGACTACTTCAAACCCGTGCAGTACTGAGTGAGTAGAGATCATTAAAGAATACCATCTGGAACAGTAAACATGCATATTAGCCTCTGAGGACTTGCAGGATTTTGTCTAGACAGTACTTGGAAGGATTTTATTTGCATAGAAACTTGGGCTTCCTGAGCCCTTTTCCCAGAAAACTAAAATAGTGGAAATGGTGCAGCTTTCCCTGCCACTTGCACTCCATGTTGAGTCTGAAACTCAGCGCTGAAAAGTTTTCACTCAGGAAGACGTCTGTCTTTAAGTTCCCGTGTATCACAGTCAGCCTCAAAATTTCTCCTTGCTTCCTGCAACCCTTTTCGACGGCTTAAGCTTCAAGCCAGTTTGAGTGGGCTGGAGTTTTTTCCTTGCCTTCAGTCTGGCCACGGTTTCACAAGACTGCTGTGAGATGACAGGCTTGTTTGTCTCCATAGCCCATACCCTACTGATAGTGTGGATGTAACAACAGCTTTAGCATGTGGACATGTCTGCCAGAGGCTGGGCAAAACAGAAGGTAAAATCTGTGCTGTCTTATTTGTGCTGGTTATAATTCTGTGCCAAAGCCAAACTGTAGCCCACAGAGCAAATTTTAAACAAGTGTCAGAGTTATTGGTTATTTTCCTTCAAGTAGCTCTTGTCACTCTCACTCCCATGGGATTCTACTGTTTAAATGCAGATTTCTGCCTCTGACCTTGTGTTTAAATGCCATTATGTGACAATGGAGACAAACACGCCCTTATGACTTTTTCTCTCATCCCGAAGTAGACATCCAAAATACGTCAGATGACTCGTGCCTTAGAATAAGCACTTGCCTATTTGTAGGCAGCCATTGACTCTAAAGAGTACCTAGGGACTAGCTCAGACATAAGCACTCACGATAGAGGTTTCTGAAATGAGCCGACGTTAATCCCCTTCTGCAGATCTGTATGCCATTGAAACAAATATTTTTCTATAATAAAATTCTATTTAATTTATTCTAAAATAAATTTATTATTATTCTTATTCTTCTATTCTTATTCTAAAATTCTATTTAATTTATTCTAAAATAAAACATCTGATGCGTGAAACCTAGCATAACAATAATTCTAGGTTTTTAACTTTGCAAAAAGCCAAAGTTAAGCGATTACAGTATCAAACACTTGCGAATAGAGAAGAAAATTCATCATCCACACTCTTCATATGTTATGTTGCCTTGTCCTCAAATGCTGTCTAATTTCTTCCTTTTATTAAAAATTATGTTTTCTTCTTTGTTACTTCAGCACCATTGCTAGGTTGGAGTTGGCCTTCTCTGTTCTCCCTCTCTCCAAACACATCAGTACATTTTTTTATTTGCTTTTTCTGTCATTGTCCTTAATTACAACATTATTTTTACTTGAAAAGCTTTCTCACGCATTCTCACAGCTGTCTAGATAATATATCACAAAAAATATCTATCAACATGTTAGATACATGGAGTTGGAGTCAGCTTAAGACTAAATGACAAAAAGTTTTGAACCTACTTGGGAGTGAGGTATTGCATCCTATACAAATCTTCTTAATATAGTTAATGGAGCCTCAAGAGTGACTCAGATAGCAGTCAGACTACTTCAGGGTGAGGTGCAGCCCCCTCTAAAGCCTACCTATATCATCCATTAAGTGTCAGGCAGTGCTCTTCCCCTGTACGTACACGGCTTGATTTGGCAGGAGCCCACCAGAATAATGTAACACAGATTCATGTGCATGCGAGCAGATGAAATGAAGGCAATCTTGTCTGTCTTATGAAGCCCTAGTACTCCTTATGACACCCTTTCTTCTGCAATATCTAAATTAGTTGCAAAATCCCATCTGTGGGTCTTCTAAGAGACAAGGCCTAAACTGAGTAAAAATAAAATCATCATTTTAAAATCTGCTAAACCTAATTCATATTTAGAACCTGCCAAAGCCCTTATGTGGTACCAAGTATGTGACAGTGACCTAGAAAAAGACACATCCAGGAATTATTCATGTAGTAGGTTGAAGAATTCTCCCCCCTCTCCTCTTGCACTCTCGTAGAGGAGAGGACAGTGATGCATTGTGGCTGTACACCTGCACCCAAGTCGTGGTCCATATAGTGCCACTTGTTTCTCATGGCAAATTTCTCTGTTTTTAAATGTCACCGTGAGGAAGTAGCACTGTCCTAACAGGAGTGGAGGGAAGATAAGTGTGTGAAATATGATGCTGTGAGATTTGTGTTCAGGGAGAGGATAAGGGTCAGAAAAGAGCTCATAGCTAGATGTCAGGCTGTGAATACACTAGAGTATGGAGGTTATGCACAAAAGGACAATCAACCAAAATGTATACATCCTGAGGATAAAAATTGTCCAGTTTAGGTAGCCTGTGGGTTTGCCCTGCAGCAGCATGTTAGGCCATTAACAATTGGACAAGCAAAAGAGTTGACTCTTAAATTTCTGCACTACCCTTGTACATGGCCTTGCCATCGAATCAGTATATGAAGCCTTATTGCCCATCACTGAAAAAGCCCAATTTCAGCAAAGAGAAATGAAACGTGTTGCAGGGGAGAGAGGGGAAGGAAAAAAGTTGTCTCCACGCTTTAAAATTATGGGGGACTTTGGAATGGTTCAGGTGAGAGCATTACCAGGGAGAAGTATTAAACCTGCTGGCTCTATGTGAAGCATTTTATCAAGCTTTAGTACTTAACGTATTGTTTGTCACCATCAATCTCTTCTCTTTCTTCTCTCATCAGGAGGCCAAGAAGACTGCATCCTTTCTTATGAACCTGTCACCAGACAGGAAAGTAAGTTTCATCTGCTTTTCTGTCACTGTTCCTTATATTTTTCATTTCATGTTTTGGGGCCAGCACAGCAGTAAGCCTTGGTGTGCCAGCCCCAGCTTCTCTGTGGCTCCTTTTTGTTGGCCACTCAATCTATTGCATACAAAAGAAATGATGTAGGGATCTCCCTTGCTAGTCCCCACTTCCTAGCATTCTCAGGGCTCTCATGCTCTCATGGCCTTTACTGATAAATACATTAATCAGTGTACCAGATGTTGATGCAGATTTTCTAGATTTACTGCGATATTTTTACATGGGAAGCCTCTATTATTTTTCCTCTCATGTGATACGTGCCTCTAACCAGGGTAGAAGAACCTACAGGAAGGCAACTGAAAATGGGAGCGCATGCACCTGATTTAATGGGGGATGCATTCATGTAACTGAGGAGAAAAAAAACCTACAATCTCCTTTCCGTGCCTCAGGAGAGAGTCTCTCTGCAAGCATTCAGGAGTGACCTCATTGAGCAATAGCAAATACATATACTTCTGCATAGTCATTGAACTACATGTGCATGCACCATCACAGAGCTCTGAGCTCTGAAAAATGAGTGGTATTTGTTCTGTTTTCCCTATCCATGTCAATAAATGAATTATTCATCAATAAAATGTACACCTAAGTTTTCACTTCATACATGAAAGCAACAACTCTGGTTAGCGCATCTTTGGGAAGATTTACTGTTACTGCTAGTAAGATCATCAAACTGTGCCTTTCTTTTCGTTGTTCAGTTAATTACACCAGACCAGTTATTATTCTGGGCCCTATGAAAGATCGGATCAACGATGATTTGATATCTGAATTCCCTGATAAGTTTGGGTCATGTGTACCACGTAAGTACAATTTTACTGCTTGATCTGCAGCTGAGTTGTACCCCTTGGTGCCACACATTAAGTAAATTGCTGTGAAAGCAGCATCCATGAACAATATGTAGTTGAGTTTCTCAAAGCCATTTTTCCATTGAACAAAAAAAAAGGGGAAAGGAGCAAACAAAAAAAGATTGTGAAGGTCTGGAAAGAATTTCTTAAAAGACGGAATTGTCTCAAAAGCTGTGGCATTTTTTTAAACAAGGAGCCTTCTAGCCACTAACTCAGTTTACTAATAAATTAATCTGTGGTTTCTTGAATGAGATAGATAAACATTTGAAATACTGGTAAAATGTGTAATGTTTTAACTCAATTATACAGCATCCACTAATAAAGATATGGAGTAATCTGTGATTTGTGTGAAATCTAGGCTGTCTAATCTGAAAGCAATATTGGACCCTGAATTAAGCAGAGTGTTTATATCTTGGATCAGTAGAGCTCATTGAGTGTTTATTTCAGGCTCTGATTGCAGTTTTACTTCATCTTAAACTGTTGTCTCTGCAAATACACCAGCTGAAAACTGCTGGAGATTAGATCAGAATCAGGCTTATAATTAAGGCTAAATTAAATTGATGAGATTGCGATTCATTTTATTACTGTAATAGGATTAAATTTACAATCTGGAATGCACTTTTTATTTGAGGTTTCCATGTGACCTTGCTGAAAAAAAGTGGAATTCTGGTAAATCCTAATTTTATATTAGCCTGTAAGTATTGCTTGGAGGTAAACATCAGAAGGTATTACTATAAAAAGACAGCTTTATTGTTGTGATTCCATTGAAAACAATATGTACCAGCCAAAGATCTGCTCCCAGATGTGCAGGGCCTCCACTTACAGCAGACACAGCATTGCCCACTGAGCAAACCTCAATTGCTGCATTTGTTGCATGCAATGATCTTACAGGCTTCTTGATGTTCTGCCTTTTGTTTCATGCAGATACCACACGACCAAAGCGTGACTATGAAGTGGATGGGAGAGATTATCATTTTGTCATTTCAAGAGAACAAATGGAAAAAGATATCCAAGAGCACAAATTTATAGAAGCTGGGCAGTACAATGATAATTTATATGGAACTAGTGTCCAGTCTGTGAGATTCGTGGCAGAAAGGGTAGGTTGACACTAGTTTTGTTGTCCACGCAACATGACCTGGTTTGTATCCACATTGTATCTTGGACATGATTCTTCTGCCAAAAATATAAAATGTCTGCAAAACAGCATCCTAATATTGATAGGCTTTGTAATGACTCCACAAGTGGAATCTCTGAGTTTGAATGACAACATCCTTGGCACTTTCTGTACCTGGATGTAGTGCCATTGATTCAGGGGTTTAACAGCACCTCAAGTACACCCCAAAACAGCCTCCCTCTTCCCTCTGCAAGACAGGTAAATAAATTTGTCTCACTTTGACAGAGGTGAAAGAACAAAGCACAGAAATATTAAATTACTTGCCTCAGGTGACACACGGAGTCTTTGATGCAAACAAGAACTGAATTAACCAGTAATAACATAGACATCCTATTACTCTTATGAACTGATTTTCCTCATCTCTAAAGAAAATCCTCTCCCCCGCCCCCCAAAGTTCATCCCAGTAAAAATGAAAAACTAGTTTGTTCCCATACCTCCACTGTATATTTTATACTAGGACAAAAGAAAAGGGAGTGGAGCGCATGCCTGGGGTCCCCCTTCCCTGGTGTGCCGGTAATGGTCCCGTTCCAGGGCTCTGCATTGCACAATTGCTTCCTGTCTTTTCGCTGATCTGCAGCAAATGCTGCAAAAATAAACACATCCTCATCTGTTTCCAACAGGGCAAGCACTGTATACTCGATGTGTCAGGAAACGCTATCAAACGACTACAAGTTGCACAACTCTATCCCATTGCTATCTTCATTAAGCCTAAATCATGGGAGCCTCTGATGTAAGTACAAAAAAACTTCAAGCATTTTATTTTCAGGGCACAGTCTCAAGTGGCACAACACAGGTCTTGAGTCTGTGTTTTCCCTGTCCTCTAAAATCAGTAATGAGAGGAAGTGGGAACAGTGAAGACTTGCTCTCTCTGCCTGCCATCCACTTTATCCCAAGATCTCAATGAACAAGCTAAAGCTGCCTTTGAACCTTTCATGCTGGGACATTTGGGTTTATGTGTTGGACCATGAAGGACTCCCTGCCAGTGCTTGGTGCACTTGTTCCAATCTGTGCAGCCAGTTCACCAAGGGCTCATTCAGCACGGCTTGTCCCATCCAGTTTTGGGTGCTCTTGCAGTGTAGAGTCTGGTCAAGGCGGGAGAACCAGAGGGTGAACCTGTGTTAGGTTTGTGGTTTGTGTCTCTTCATCAGCCCTTCATTTACGTGAAAGTCCGTAAGAGGATAGGCAAGGACCCATGGGACTGGAGAGGGGCAAACACCTAAAGAAGGAAAGAGAAGGTACCAACTTCATGCTCTCACCAGGCAACCTAATTTCCATACTCAGAAAAGCACTGGGATCCAGGGAACAGTTACGTCTATTAAGTATAATAACTGAGAGGATAAAAAGATTCTGAGGCAGCCAATGTATGTGCATCAAGAGCAAATCAAATCAGTCTTGTTTCCGTCTTTCCTGAGATGGATATCAATAACTATATTGCGTCTTGATTTTTATTCTGGCTCCATGGAACATTCTCAGTAGCAGCTTAGGGAAATGTAGTCCCGAGGGAATCACCAGACAGCATGTGCACAACCATGCTCAGTCACTGAAAATGGCACGGTTAAACTGGGAGGGTAGGAGAAATCCTGCAAGCATATTTCCTGAGCTGTGTCCCTGTTTGGGACTACTTGTTATTTTCATGAATTACCTGAATGATGAATTGGGCAATACTTTTTGAATGTTTGTGAATAACTCAACATGAGCAAGGTGGAAAGAACTTTGGAGGATAAGATTAAAACTCAATGTAAAATCAGTAATACGAAATTCGGCACAGACAAAGGAGAGAAAATGAAATGCACAAGTACAACCAAGGAATAATTAAGCTATAGTTCTGCAGAAAAGCATCTGGTGGTAGGGATGGATCACACAGGAATGTGAATGGATGGATAATGCGGTTGCAAAAAAGGAAACTGCCACTGCGGGCTATATTAACATCAACGTTGCATAAGGATACAATAGACGATTATTTTGTTTTACTGAGCACGGTTGAGGCCTCAGCTGGAGTGCCGGCCTAGTTCTGCGTTCCACCCTGGAAGTGGAGGAGAAACCAGGGTTACCTAGTGTCAGGGAGAGAAGGCTGAGGAAGAAATATGTAAGTGATCTTCATACTGGTTTAAGCTCAGGATAAAATACATTGTGATCAATCGTTTTCCATGTACACGTATGGTAATGCAAGATTTATCAGCTTAATTTGTGGTGATAGGGATGAAACTTTGAGCTCAGTGCCTTCCCCTCACCAAAGGATGTGCAAATGCCAGATGATGCCATAGGTATCTGTTACACAGCTAAAATGTAGGCATCCCCCGTCCCATGGTAGGCGAGTATCCGGTTATGGCAACGGTGTGCCCACAACCATTGGGTGCCAGAGCTGGAGAGCGTTAACGTGCCCTGTCCCGTGAACGTGCATCCTCCCTGGCCCTGCCTTTTGGTGATAAGGTTGTTGCATGTCCAGCCACATTACAGAAAATGATGCACAGTATGTGGTACTTGCACAGCCGCACCCTGACCGAAGCCATCTTGGGTTGGGTGACTTCTTGACCTTTCTTCCAGCCCTGCAATTCAATTATGTTCTGATTACATTGCTGTATAGAAGAGAAAGGGTAGTCTGATAGTCTACCTTCTTCTTTATGGTTGCTTTATGATAGATCTGAACCTACAGCTTTGCCATCTATAAAATATTTCCATTATTGGTTTAATGCTGACATTGCATCTGGGGTGGTTAAAAAAAAAAAGGTAAATAAAAGTGGCCCTTACTCTGAAAAATACATTAGGCAGAACCAGAAATGTGGCAATAATGTAAAGGCTTCGTTTGTAAGAGATAAGAACAGTAAATCCTTGAACAGATTGACCAAAAAGTGTTATGAAGATGCAAAACATTGTGACAATCATCCTGTTATTAAACCAAAGCAATGATAATATTTCACTTAGGACAAAACAAGTTATGCAGACTTAGCAGAATTTTCCTTACTTACATAAACCAAAAGTAAGCTATTCTTCACTCTCCAAATCTAAACCTGCCTCAGTGTTGACAGTATGGTAGGGACAAAGTGAAATCTGTTACATGACTTTGAATTCCTTGTTCTGCAAATACCCTGTAGGAGACACCCTTAATCAGAAATCCAAACTTTCATGGGACAGCAAAAGTATTAGTACCAGATTGGGATTTTTTGCAGTAATATGTCTTATATAAATAAATTATGTAAACACAATACAACTGGAAAAAAAAAGAGAAAAATGTAATGAATAATATCTCACAAATAATCTTTTTGTCTAGTGAATCTATGTAATGTGTATTTATCTTATCAAACAGTACCCAAAATTAGTTTCTAACAGAGAACTCTTAATATAAACAGTATTATTCTTTTTAAATACTTGACTTGAGAATAATGACATGATTCTGAGCCCCTTACTTGTGAAAATCATTTATTTTATTTAGTAGTGAAGCTAAATCACTCAGGGTCTGGCTAAACAAATACACACTCTGACGTAAGCGGTAGTGAGTTGTAGGGCATGCATAAATGAATGGATAGAACACCTTTCCAATAGGTACTATTGTTTTAGTATGGAGAAGTTTACAATGGTAAAATAGTGCCCTGTGGGAACAGAAAGAGGACATTTTTATGACAGCATAACTGTTCACTCAGTCTTTTTCACATACGTAACTACTGTAACACAAAAATTATAGGTTTATCTGCCATAACTATTACTCCTGTTCATACAAATGAGTTGAAAGTTACTATGAAAGCAAAGTAAAACCATACAGGACAAATAATTGCTCATCAGAAGATGCAGAGAAACAAAGTCAAAAGATTTAACTTGGAACAAAATTAGCACTTAAAGTTGAAGTCTAATTCTAATTCACGCATATGCACCTTTGCGGCCATCTGACAGTAAAGGTAAGAAGAGTGAAGGGAACATAAATTAAGATTGCACCTGCACTTGAAACTTGGTTATTGGTGGTTCTCTGGAAATACCCTACTAACACGAATGACCGCAGATGTCTCCTGATCCTACTTTCTTCAGTTAAATTCAGTCCTGGCAATCAAATTTCTGTAACCAAACTGCTCTGTCATCCCGCCCTTCCTTCCCCACCTCTGCATGACTCCACCCCACAAGTTCAATCCCAGAGGAGTCCGCATTGGTACCTCTCAATTGGCACCTCTCTCTAGAAGAAGGAGGACAGTGGTGGGACCATGGGGATGAGAGCTGAAAGTAATGAAGAGCCTACCTGAGTGAGCTTTCCACTGGGAGAGGAGGAAAACCCTGGAAGATGTGCCTGGAGGCACAGCTCTTTGCAAGCATTTTGAATCCACCAGCGGTGCAGGTCCCTGGATAGGAAATAAAAAATTAGAAGGGACTATGGTTTGACAGCATTTCAATTCATCATGAAAAATGGATATCATGGTCCTCCTCCTTCTCCATCCTCTCTCCTGAAGGTACAAGATGGGCAGAAGCATGAATTCAACTAGGACAGTTTTCTACACAAGCAAATCTACAACCTGAGAATGTAATACAAATTTCTACTTTTTTCAAAGTACATAATATTTTAAATGCCTGTTTATATTTTTATTTATATTTTCTCCTCTGATATTCAAAGATCTTGAGGAAGACTTCCCAGAAATTTATGAGAAATAGATCTAGAAGGAGGAGGATGTTGTTAGCACTAGAATATTGCCTGAGTGTCCTTAAGATGAAAATGTGAAGTTTGCATAAGAATTCGCAATGGTATGTCCCACTTCAAGACAGAGTTTTGGTTCAGTCACCTAAAGAGATGTTCAAGTAGGAGTAGCTGATGAGAAGCCCACCTGAACTCAGTTAGGTAGCAATCTTTCCTATAAATAGAATTAGTAGTATTACAAATTTAGCAACATGACACAGATTGGCATACATTAAACCTATTTATATAATCCACAAGTAACTGTCATTCGTACATTTTTAAAGAAATCTTTCTTATATTTTATTTTATAAGCATGCTTTCTGCATTGCATTGGTACTCCCAGAGAGATTTTTCTAAGCAGTGTTCCCAGCCATATGGTTAGTTACATAGATAGACAGCTTTAAGTCATTTCTAGAAATACCTTTTTGCATCCTGGAGACCTTACAGGGTGTTTTTCAGAAGCCAGGTAGGAGTTAGCTGTGGCAAGTTCATACTGTTGTGCACCTCATAGATCAATTTCTTATGCGCCATCATACGCATAATTTCCAACATGCATCACCCATGTCATACTGTATACAGTCCATTACCACATCATAATAATACAGTGCAGGGCATTAAATCAGATTTATGTAGAACAGACAATGCTCCCTTCTCTTGCTTTCCTAGTTACCTCAGAAAATTTCCATCATGTTTTAAGAAAAATGAATCCATGCTGTGAAAAAATGCTAGAACAAGCAAACCCTATTTATTGTTGCTAATGAATTTGGGTATCTGCAGGCATGTATGTTTAAGGCAGTGAATGAGTATGAGCTTGATTCTTTGCAAGTATACAGTGGTATTAAAATCTGAGCATGCATGGGCAAGACAATTCATTTCTTAATCTTATTAAATAATGCCTCTGTTGAAACAGAAATGCTCTGTCCAATAACAAACCACTGGCAATAGTAGAATGTTACTGACACTGTCTTATGTTTTTACATTTATTAGTACCCTGTACGTTTTAGAATCTACAAAACACACTTGACTAGGAATCTCTAGTTAATCAGAAAGGACTGGAACAAAAAACATAAATAAATAACTCACCTTAACTCTTCCTGTTGGAAAGACTCAGTTTGATTTCATATGATATCTGGAACTCATACCCCCACCTGAACCAAGAAGTCTCCCTGGAAGACATTCTGGGTCTTTCTGGGGCTTCTCTACAGGGTTTACAATCACTTGAGGATTATTTCTAGAGGCTCAGGAGTCTCAGTGTGCTGAATCCTGCCTTTAATCATTATTTCACTCCCATAGCCCCAAATTCAGTCAAAACCCAGCTTCCGTTTCAGCAGTTTGGACAACCTGATTCAGCTGAGACACCTCTCCAGCTGTGGGCCTGGGAGATAGAGAGGTACCTGAAGGAGCTTCAGCTCTGGAGGCAGGAGTGCTCAGACTTTGAGATCTCCTGGTTCCTAAACTTACCCATGAGTTCCTGATACCACAAGTCTGTCTCAGTTAGCAGTTACCAGATTTGGGCCCCGTATTTTGTTTGGGAATGTAAAGTAGTGAACCCTAAATAAAATTTAGCGGAGAAGTGGGAAATAGTCTGGAAATGTAGGTTTATACTACATAAGAATGAAATTAAATTTAAAATACTGAAATTGGCCATGAATTATGAAAGAATTTCACCACTTGATTCTTGCACCAATCTCAGTCCATCTGTGATTCAGTTGAACATATCTTTTAGAAAGCTGTTCTAGTAAGAATCTAAACTTTTTGATGACTTCCTCTGTGTTTCTAGGGAAATGAATAAACGTCTTACAGAGGAGCAAGCGAAGAAGACCTATGATCGAGCAATTAAATTAGAACAAGAATTTGGAGAATATTTTACAGGTATGTTTTTATTAAAAATGGGGTTTTTACCAAGATATAGTTGTAAAACAACTGGATCAGCTCTGTCTCGGGCCTAGAGTACCTATCGGTATAGTGTGCCCACAGTAAGGGCTCCTGGTTTGAGACTATTGTTTCCCTGATATTTGAGAGCAGTTGAGACATTCAACTCCTCAAAAGTTTGATGTCCTAAAGGAATAGCTATGCATTAATTTGATTCCGTCCCTGACCCAAAACTGCTTTTAATGATGTCAGTACAAATGCTGCATCATTGTATCTGCAGAAACCAAAGAATTGCGCACTATGTCAAGACAAGAGCTCAAGCTATGGATCACAGGAGGGAAAGAAAAGGGTATCTTCCTCCTGACCTCGAAAAGAGCAAGACTTAAGACCTGCTCTGGGTCCCAGAATTTCATTTGGGCAGGTGTAGGCAGGTCCCCACTCAGGGTACTGGTACTTGTGGATAGCACTCAGAAGACCCCAGTTGTCCCTTCACATAGCTGACAGTTCGCATAATCTGAACTGCAGTTCCAGATTTCTGCTGTGGGGACAAGGAATTTGAGAATATAGACACCAGTGTTGCTGTTGCTTTATCTTCTGTCAGCTTGGGCTTGATCTGGTTAACTTTTGCAGCCAAGAGTTTATTATAACAATGTCAGGAAAAGAATAGGCTGTAAATCTGCTGCTACTCACTGCTGAAGTAGCTTCTAAATAAAATGAAATGTAAAGCTTGACTTGCAACCATGGGAACCTACCACACTGCCATCCCTCAGCACGTCCCTAAACTAAGCTAGCTCAGACTTCTCACTGCAGGCAGTGCGATGGGTCTCTGTCATGGGAAGGTGTCATTGGTTTGAACTTAGTTGCCATCTGCAGGGATATGACTTTTCCATAATCAGCATCACAGTGCACTGGTATTCCTTCTCATTTCATCAGTATCTATGAGAACACTGAAAATCTGCTGACACTGGATGCTGTAGAATATATCAGTTAAAAGAAGTATTGATATGTTTTCTTACTGCAGCTATTGTCCAAGGAGATAGCTTAGAAGATATATATAATCAATGCAAACTTGTAATTGAAGAACAATCTGGGCCTTTCATCTGGATTCCTTCAAAGGAAAAGTTATAAATTAGCAACTGCACCTCTGATTACGACGGGAGAATATTTAGAAGAAAACTATACTATACTGTTTGGAGGCTTTCCTGTTTTTGTTGCATTTATGTTCTTTGCAGTCAATGTGAATTTTGATGAATGTACAACACAAAGTGTTTGAAGCCATGAAGGACACTGATGGGTCAAAGTGTAGGAATAAAAAGACTTCTACCATATAAAGCAAATCTGTTGTGTGCTCAGAGCACCAGCTGTAGGTATAAACTTTTGACATGGAGACCCTCTGTCAAGGGGAGCTAGCCACCTCCTGTGCCCATGCGGACATTTTGATCTATTTCAATGGCTGAGCTCAGTGTGTTGATTGCTTTAAAGAGAAGTTCCCAGCTCTTGAACCTCATATAGGGCTTGATCCTGCAAGGCGCTCAGCACTTGACCCCAATTCCTACACATGAGTAGCCAGTTGACATGGAGTCACTTGTGATCTTTCCCTATGCTGTTCAGTCCCATCAGTTCCAGTAGGACTATTCATGTGCTCAAAGCTAAGCACAGGCTTAAGCGTTTTGCTAGATCAGGGCCACAGGCACCTTGCAAAATCAAGCTCAGAGTACTTGGTCCACTTCCTTCCACCAGTGACTGAAGTCACTGGTAGGATGCTCTTTGACTTGACTGGGAAGTGAGTCCTATTCTAAGCTTGTCATTGCACATTTGTAGTTGGTACACCTCAACTTTGTTAACTATGCACATCTTTTAATTTCTGAAACCAAGTCAAGAATTTCTTTTCTCCCCTTTGGAAACACTATTACATCAGGAACTAATAACAATATCATTTGTTTTAATTGAGTTTGGGGGTGGGAGAGGATGGAAGCATTTCACATCACACACATGTGCACACAAACACATTCCCATGTGGACACACACATGTACGAGGATTCACAGCACCTATGTTGACAAGGAGGGATACAACTGGGAAAAGCTTTAAAATTTTTGATTGTCTATTTTATCATTTATATTGATAGAAGGCACTTAAAGATGGAATAATTTATAAAAATAAAAATATATTGATGTATAGAAACTGATTTCTATAGGTAAAAATGTTTTTGTGAGATATTTTGTAAAGATGAATTAATTGAAAGATTAAATATTTACACCCTTGTGCGACTGTAAAATGTAAAGAGGACCATCAAGTTGCATTATCCCTTTTCCATAACAGATCCTCTATTATTAATGACAAGCAAGATAATTCCTTAAATTGTAGTAGTCATCTTGTTTTTCTCTCAATTCAATCCTCTCCCCTGCCTCTATTTAATCATGACGAACTCCTGTGGAAAGATCTCTTGAACTGACTGCCCTGAACACAAAAGGATAATGCATCTTTAAATCGAAATGGATTATTTTTCCGAAGTAAAATGTCAGCGCTTGAATGCAATTAATAATTTCTCTCTTGGAGGGAGTCACACTTCACCCCCGAATGTTTTATGATTCTTTCTGTTTCTTTAAAGGAAATACCAAAAGCATTTGATCTTTCCTCTCTTCGCAGGCAGGCAGGTTGCCAACTAATTTGTATCTTCATTCATTTCACAGTCAACAAGGGTCTTAAAAGCAAAAACTGAGGCAATGGACATTTGTGAGGGATTTGAGGAAAGTCTGTGGAATTGCAGTTTGGGGTGCATAGAAGGGGAGAGGGAGGTAATTTCATCTCGTTTCGCATTGCCCTTCCTTTGTATACTTCATTCTTCACTCTTAACACACAAGGGGACAACTGCAAGAGATATTATGATAGTAAACTGAATTGCCTTTGCTGCTGCTGGACCAAGTTTTCTAGAAAACTGCTGCATCGCAGGAGTCCGATGCTTATTAGCTGGTGGCTACAGCAGCCCTAATGTTTAAGGACGTTTTAAGGGCAAATGCTAAATAGACTCCTCAGTTACTCGTATATTTGAAGCTTACATTTCTACACCCTGTCAAGCTGACAGGTGTATCCAGCCAACCTCCGCGGACAGCGCGACTAGCTGGATGTTCGCAATACAGCCACCAGCAGTGACAGGGTTAAAAGTACGGGCATTTTAGTGGCCCTGAGGTGGCCTCACTTGCTGCCCTACTATGGTAACTTTGAGAAGTTCACACTTCTTTTACTACTATTTTTCTTGCCTGGCCAGCACAGATTTATAAACAAGGGTTTCAGTTAAGTCTCCAAAACAGCTTTGTAAGCAGAAGGGCTAGAAACATTTTTTTTACAAAATATAGACAAATGAAAGATTAGATTTTGGATAATTCTGCAGAAATCCACAGAGTGACCCCAGATCTTTGGAAGCCATGGATTTTTCCATGCTGGCAAAGTACTATTGCCCCAGGTTGGGAAATAGCCCACCGGACCTGAAAAACCAAGTATGCTAAAGCAGGAACTTCATGCTAATTTTCAGCTCTGTTTTTAAGCAATCAATCACATCTGCTTCTTTGTTTCTTAGTTCAGCATGCAGCCTTTTACAGTACTATCCTACTAGTAACTGTTTTGCTTTGTCATGTGCTGTGCTTTACGGTGAACAGTAACACTATGGCTGAGTACAATCAATTTTTCCATCAGTCCTTGGTTACTGTAGTAACATTATTTATTTTTCCCTGTCTGTTGTTTGTGCTTCCAGTTTAGAGTTGCCATTGCACTTCTTTTTTTTTTTTTTTTAAATAAAACATATATTTAAAAACAATTCACCAAGAGAAGCAGTGAGAGGTCTTATTTCCCTTAGGACTTGTACTCCCATTTGTTTTGTGCGTTGATGTTTTGCATTTCATGTTTCAGCATCCTCAGAGCTGCGGTTCATTTTTGTATTGCAGCTGTTCAGATCATACTGGGTGGTAGTGGGAGGAGGAAGAGAAACATAAGATTCATGCAAAATCACATCTGGTGGAGAAAAAAAAAAAAATCCCAAACTCACAACCCACAGCAATTGGCGCCTGAGACCATATTGGTGCTAACAGAGCTTAGCGTAATCAGATTCCTCTTCTGTCCATGCAAAAGGCTTGCGAGCGTCTAAACATGAGACAAATGCAAATGCTGGACCCTTTAGGAAAACTGCCAGATCACACCCCTGGTGCTATTTCTCATGTTCTGGCACAGTGTGTAGCACCGCAGGGTCTAAGCAAAACCAAAACTGTCACAGCTTTTTGTCTACCCATGAATGATCGCAATGACATCTTGCTAGCTTCGTGCAGATGTGCAATATTAGAACCTCTTTATTTCTCCTTGCCACAAAACATCTTCCATGCACTGACTCATTGAGAGCTTGCTAACAGGGCTCAGTGAAACGGCACTCTTTACCGGGCTGACGGTCTGACCATCAGCCAGAGAAAGAGCCTCTTTCTTCCTTAATTCCCTCTTCCTACAGAGGTGACGTGTCCATGCTAGTGCTTTGTAATTTCTTTGGTAGTAAAGGCTGTTTCTAGATAAATATTCTGTGATGTAATTGTGTTTGTAGCTAGCATGGTTTGATGCTCTGGTGTGGATAGGGTCCTAGGAACCACCCTTGAAAGTCAAGGATAAGAAATCTCTCCGTTGCACTGTAATTTCAAATCCTCATCTTGGAGAGCGGTGTTGAACCTGAGGTAATAACCACTACGAGCCAGCGACAGTGTCCTAGTTATACAACGTCCACCCACCTATTCACATTAGTTTTCTACAGAGAAATCATTGGTGTTACACCTTCACTGTTACTTGCTCGTCAGCACTCAGTTGAATTGTATTTTTGCTTTAGTTTTGTTATATTTTATTTTTTTGTTTTTCAAATTGTATCCCTGACAAGAGGATTCAGTGAGTGACGACACAGGAGGATATTTGTAGGAAAAGTAGTGTTAATGAAAAGAGTCTCAATCTTCTTTTTAAGCTGCAGATTTAAAGCCATAATATCTTCCGTGTTCACAGAAAGTGATCTTTCATCACTCACAGCTTTTAATCTCAACATTTTTTCTCTTGAACATTTTGTCTGCCATGTTATGCATGCGGTTCAGTGTGCAACTGCATTCATATGCTCAAGCCCATGCCTTGGTAGAATAAATGTATTTTCATATTCCATTGAAAATCAGACATCTTCTCTATTAGTTCAGAAGAATGAGGTTGTCATTATGTTATAAAAAGGTTCCCATTTTAGGGCACAAATCAGTATCAAAGCTAACAGCAAATAACATCTAAAATCTATTCAGCATGTAGCTGGCCTAGATCCTCAGCTGGTGTAAAGCATGGTCACACCTTAGATTTCAGTGGAGTCCATCCCGTTTACACCACCTGAAGTTATACATCCATCCTCCCAGTTCCACAGATTTTTTAGCATCACTGTAAAACACCAAGGCCACATGATTAAACAGCAGCTCAGCACTTTCCATCATTATTTACTGCTTATATTACTGTAGCACCCAGAGGGCCAAGTCATGGATCAAGATCCTTTTGAGGTAGGTGCTGTGAAGTTGCTGAACAAGAATACACTCCATGGGCCAAATGCTATGGCCAGACTTTCAGAAGCCTTCAGCCTCACTGACATCTCACCAAGAGCAATAGGAACCACTACCCCGTTGGCCCTTTTTGAGACTCTCTTTAAGGTGAGGAGCATGAGAGGCGACCCATCATCCCTCACATTGCGTTAGCAGCTTACGCCGTCTGGCCTTGACCTACAGCGCAGGTGATTTGCCCTGGTGTAAAACAGTATTTCTGGGGCTGGGCAGTAGCCAGCATCCTAGGCAATCTTTGGGAGGGAAAAAAGAAAAAAGAAAAAAGAAAAAAAAAAGGCAACACTGTTGGCTCTTAGTGGGATAGCAACCTTTTAATTTGTGTTCCTAAATTTGAATCGGCCAGTCCGAATTTCTGAGTGCAGCAGCCTGTACTCAGCAGGCCACTCCATCCGGCAAGCTGGCCAGCGCGCGTCTCTTTAGCAGGATGTTTCTCAGTCCAGCTGTAGTGTGGGGTACTCAGAATATGAACTGGAGTTTACAAAATACCCTGTCCAGCTTACACTCCTGTTATGTGTAAATACTCTGCGCATCCATTCCATTTGTGTAAAGAATAAAGCACACACAATTATAAAAATCAAGATGTATATTTCATACTAGCTGTGTCCTTGCTTATTTATTCCGGTCCAAGCTCTCAGCTGTGGTTCAGTTGTAAATGCTTGATAGAGTGTTTATAAATATGTCATGAATTTTATTATAAAATATTAATATTAAAGCATTTTTACACTTTATAGCAAATGGCTTCTTCACAAGGCATAATTTGTCTTTTTTCCTTAAAGCAGAACAGTAAAAGAGAATGAATATACTCTTAATATGTCTTGAGACACTATCACGTCTATCACACAAGAGACACAGGTCTGGAAGTGGTATGGTGGTTTCAAAAACGACTGAGGATACAGAAACTTTTTTCTTTCTTGCACTATTTTGTTTCTTTTTGACTTCACATTGACATGGAAGTTACCACCAAGAAGATTCACTCTGGTGAAGTACTGCCACTTTCTCCTTACCACCCTTCTGCTGTGTATTGGGTATCATCAGCATCTTGGTGAATAATTATCAGAATATTTTTTTCTGATTAAAGAATTGTTCCGTGTTTCTGACATCACAGCGCAGCCATTGGGACAAGGACTGTAATAATTACATGCTTGAGAGCAGCTTAGTTGAGGGTTAACTCAATTGTGCTATGGGGTCCCAACAGCCCGAGAAACTTGGGTTTTGGCCATCCCAGGAATGTCTTTGCAGATGGCTTGTGGGCTCCAGGGACACCACGTAAACATTGTCGGTCTCCCGCAGAGGCAGAAACATGACAGGGACGGTGCTTTCGACACACGGACAGCGCTAGATTCAGTCTGCAGAGGACCGTGAAGCCTCCATATGCTTCTGGGAGCCACAACTGACACTACAGGGAGAAAACCTCTGTCCACAGAGTTTTACACGCATAATCACAAGGATGGTTAATCATCTAAACATTCATTGTGATGCTTTAGACTTCTCCAACAGACTCAGAAGAGGAAGAGAATACAAACAGTTCACATTGACGTGCAGATGAGCACAACTCAGGGGAAAAAAGTTAGCAAGTTACTTTTGAGATGCCAGCCTGTTTACTGAGAGATTTTTCACAGCAGTAAGTTACTGCTCCAACAATCTTAGCAACAAAGTGAAGTTGCTTTCCTGAGCAGCATTGTACATAGAGATTTGTGGATGGGCTCTTCGTTACAGAGCAGTGTCTCTTATGAAAGTCCTTTCTTCTCCATTCTCTCTCTAGGCAAACCTGAGATAATTCCGCAGACTATATTCTGCAAAAACAAGAGAAACTTGGAAAACAATATTTATAAAATGCCCAGGAAGCAGGAAATACTTAAAATTGCAGGAACCAGACATGATGCGACTATCAATTCATGCAGTGGTGGCAAACCTTGCCAGCCTGTTGCCTCGGCCAGGCACAGAGTGTGTCCTGAATGGTCACCTTCTGTCATCTGTCCCACTGCCTTTTAATGGTCCCTGCACACAGCCAGCCAAACATCTGGACTCAATCATCCAGTCACATCCCTGTGGCTTGAAAGACACTATGTCCTAGTTTGAAAAATTATTTTGGACCAGAGTTGCAGGGTAGGTGGGCAGTACTTCTATGTACAGATGCCACCAAGTGTCTAATCCACCTCAGGAAAGTAATTTCACTGGTTTTCAAAGTAATTTATGTACCTACCTGGCACTGGCAAGTTATTCATTTCACTATAATCATAGCAGTTTGTAGCTGGCACATAGCAAGGCAACGACACCAGGGTCCATATGTCCGCTGTGGGAGAGCAGGAAAATGGCGATTCAGTCCCTAAATCTCTAGGCCCATATCAGATCCTTTTCCCCACCAGCAACCCATACAGCAATCTTTATTATCAAAAATCTTGGACAACGCAGGAGTAGTTACCATAATATCCCTACCAGAGCAGGACTTGCAAGCAGCACCATTACAAAGCCCTTTGCTGCAAGGAAGATGACACCATGGCTGCAGAGCAGGGGCTGCTTGGGTTGGCTGTCACCAGTAAAACAGCCACAGCTGAACTGGTCCATAGATCAGTTTGGAAAGCTGTGGACAAAAGCACAGGTCCCTTGCTCAGCGGAGGAGGGCTGTTCTGGATAGCACCCACCGCTGCTGTCACTTGCTGCTGGAGATGGTTCCTCCCTGACACACTGGGGAGCTAATGGTGTCAAATATCCCAGGGAGGCAGAGCATGGTGCCCAGAAGGGGCAACTAATTTTAGTCAGCGAAGAAATTGAAATGCTTGCTGCAGAAGCTCATTAACTACTGTCAACTGCTCATTAGCCCTTGATCTAAGCAGAGGCAGGTGGTGGCAACCAGGGAAAATGAATTAGGTCTGATATATTATTAGTGTAACAGTAATAGGGCTGTTACAACATCAGTAGAAAAGCAATACACAGCTGGCTCCCACACTACAACTGATTAGCTAATGTCTGAGGCTAAACAACCAGTCTGAATTTGAGGGCTTGCTCTGGTACGTATGGAAGGTAAAGAGCTTTCACCTAAGCCTCTTCCCTTCCACCCAGTGACTCCCTGACACTGCCAAAGACCTTGCCTTGCAGTAGAATCTAGAAATGCAATAGGGCATCATCTATAAATTGCAATTTGCAGATGTCTTTAAGCTGCAAAACTCTGAGATGGGCTTTAAACATGTAAGAAATGTACAAAGACGCTGGGAACCTGGAGTTAAATCCAGCTCTTAACAACAGCTCACATGCAGTCGAAGTCTGCAGCAGAAACTCACCATTGGCACCACCAAACCCTGTCTGGCTTCTGCCTGACCCACCTGCCCAGGCAAGCTGGTCTGAACAAAAATCATTCCAGAGTCCAAGGAAACATTTTCTTGAAGGTCTTCTTGCCACTTTCTCCTTTTTTCCCAAGACAACTTGTTGTCGCTGTGCCATCTGCAGTAACAGCTGGTCAAGGGGCTGTTCATTATCTTTAAACTCAAAGCACAGGGCTAAATTGTCACAGTCATCACCATGTTTAAGTACTAGGAGTGTCAAACCTATGTCAAACACCCATTTTGTTCTCTCTTTTTTGACAGAAAGTGTTTCAAATGCTGTCGACCCAATGACTCAGAACAAATCTACAGGGTCTGAAGGCAAACGCTTGTCTTATGCTCCTGTCATCTCCTGTGCGCAACAGGGGTTTTGGACAGGATGCAAGAGTCACCAAAGCACCCTTTTACCTCCTCTGATGGTGCATCTATTGGCCATATTCTGCTGCCTGGATGTGATTTACTGGGAGTCAGTTGCTGAGTAACGGCAACACACCTCCAGTAAAATATCTTCTAAGCTTTTAACTCCTCATCTGTATATAATCCTCCTTTAATAGGGCTGGCATTTGCTGTAGGTAAGTATGCTTATCAGCTTACAATATAATCTCACAGGCAGAGTATCCAGAGCCTCTTTTCTCAATGGACACCACATCATCCTATTTTAGAGATACTAAAGGAGAAGGAAAACACCATTCTGAGGCTGTATCTGCTACACAGGGAAAAGCCCTGCAGATCCCCAGCTCAAAACCAATTGGCAGAAGGATCATTTCCAACTGAACGAGCCTAGGTTCTTGCCTGGGTTCAGTCCATGGTGAAACTGGGTGTGGGGAAAGGGTGCAAGGTATAGAGGTGGGATGAGTGGATAGTGCCTTATTTAGCTGGCTGGATTTGGGGTGGGAAGGGGGTGGTAACCTCACCAACTATAGCAGGTACGTAAGTGAGGCCATAAGACCCAGACAGAGTTGATGGACAGGTATGGTGGGGGGAGGATATCATATTATCCAGCACCTGCTTCGCTCCATTAACCAGCAGAGCTACAGATGGAGGCTAACAGGTCTCTGAGCATAAGGCTAGATAGGGCAAATAACAATTTCAATGCATTAAAGAACCTGAAGTAAAACACCAGGGACCAGGCAAGTGATAATAAGTAGTCCTATGGAAGATGCCAGTTCTTAATGGAGCCTTTACTCATGAAGACAAATCCCCAGTGACCACAAATTTCTGCCCTAAATATTGCAACTACCTCCCCTTAAGCAGGAATTGAGTCTGGGATGCACCACAGTGCGTGCCTGAGAGCAACCCGCACAGCCAAGGCTCGGTCTCGCTGCTCACAAATGCTTTCTGAAGGACCCATCCGTACCAGTGTCCCAAGCTACCACCTTAAGCCAGTTCCGCTGGCTGTGCGGAAGAGCTGCAGGCTTGTTCTCCCTCACCTGCTCGCGCGCACACACACGTGCACATACAGAGTATGCAGGGACACAAAGTGCTGATCCGAGCAGCGTGAGTGTCTCAGCACCAGAGCAGCCACTGCAGCATACGTTCAGCTGCAAACGCTGAGGGCAGCACTGCCGTATGTCCCTCCCTGGACTGCAAGCACCACGTTCCTACCTATAAATCTCCAGTGCAGAGCCCAGAAACTCTGCAACATTTGGATGCTCACGCTCTCACAGAGTAAATTTTTACATGGCAGCTCTTCAAGGTCCCTCCCGTAGGTAGCTGGGCAGTAAGTGGCCATCACAGCCCAGGCCAGGGCAAGGAATGCATACAAGTTTTTCTACACAGCCATCTTGAGATTCAATAAAGCTAGTGTCTCCATGGATTACCCAGGCTGGCTGGAAAGCTTTGGGGAGAAAAGGGGAGTGTACATGCACACAGGCACCAGTACCTCACGGAGGGAGGGTTTGCCACCTTGGCTGAAGCTAAATTGTTGGCGTGCTGGAGGTACAGGTTATTTAGGAATTAATTCTCTCGACAGCAGCTAGAGCTGCTAAGCCTTCCCAAGCTTCCCATGGATACATAGCCAAAGATTTATATCTGCCTTTGGTGACATTTGCTGCCCATTTGGTGTACGACTGGGGAATTTGCCTCCATATGACCTGTGCCCACGGTGCAAGGAAGTAATAATGCCACCTCGCACTATCCCACAATCCGCACGATCTCTGTTGCACTAAGACAGTATAGGCGAGAAATAATTTAAACCACAGCACCTTTATTGCTGTTTTTTAGCCAGAAGCACAAGAAGTGCAGGCAGGAAACAAACAAAATTACAAGAAAGTGATGTTTCATTGCAAAGGCCATAATAAATGCCTTTGTTTGAGCAGGGATAGAAAAGGTATAAAGAGAGAACATGGGGGTGAGGCAATTAGAAGGCAGCAGCAGAGGAAGGGCCTGGCCATGCACAAAGAGGAAGGAAGGGGACTGCGAAACCAACAGTCACAGAGCCTGAGGATATTATCCAAAGTGATACCAAGAGCTAGAACTGCTCACAGGGAGCATTAGTCTCTCACTACAGTATTTTCTTCTGCTTCAAGAAAACCAAAGAAAAGCATTGATAACCATAGGAATTCAAAAATAAATTAGGGCACATTGGCTACACTTCTTCCTCAGCCTCTTTCAAAGAGGAAGAAATATTCCTCTCTATTTTGCCTACATCCCAGGGGGAAGCTGGCTAATTAACCGTGGTGGGCAGGCATGGTAGGCAGAAACCCACTCCGGGTGGGAGTAAGAGAGGCTACAAAGCTTCCCTTATGAATCTACCGCATCCAGGCTCCCTCCGAACAGCAGCTGGGATGCTTGTGCCTGGCCCATGGGCTTCTCTACGCAATGGGTCTGCTAGTCTCTTTGGCTTCACTTGCACTTGAATGCTGCTGGACATAGAGTTCACAGCACTTGGTAGCAATATGTGCTGTCCCCACAAGCAGTGACCTGACTGTGGTGACAGCATGATTTGCCACCAGGAATGGAGAGGTGATAGGGAATAGCTGCAAAACATCAAGTCCCATATATGTTATGAATCCAGACACTGGGCAGTGTTATGGAAACTGGAGGAAAGGAGAAGAGAAAAAGGGCCACCATATTTTGCCTGATTTTGCCCTATCCCAGTACTCTTGATCTGGAAGCATGCACTTGCTTTGAAAATAATCCAGTCTCCATTTCACAAGCATAAAGCTTTACAGGCACTACATTAATGCATTAAATTACAACCATGCTGGAATTCAGCCAAGACAATGTGCCAAGAACCTCCGCACTTTCAAACTGTGTCAAGAGACCTACCTTTTTCTCAAAACAGAGATGGATGCACTAACACATACTTCTCAGCAGTTGATGCTATTTCCATAGGTTTACAGATTACAGCAGCACTGTGGGTCACTGTTGTATTAAACAACTTGCTGCCCTAAAGGTGTCCTGGTAGGTGGGGTAAGAGCAAAAGCACTACAGGGGAAAAGCTGAACAAAACATTGAAGAGTTGGTGTGGACATAACAAGCTGATTTGATGCCGGCATCAGGGCTGCAATGAGAGTTATCATAAATCGGCGCCTTCCCAGACACTTACAGCGCTGTATCTTGACTGGCTGCTGTCCTGGGACATGTGTCAGAACTAAATTACACAACCAGAATTAAAAAGGATCATGATAATAATAACAACAAAAACAAAGACTTTCTGACCAGTTTGAAATCTCGGGGGTTTGGCTGCATGCCAAAAAGAGATGGCAAGTTGAATGTACTTGAACTTTTCATGAACAAGTAATGCCCCCAAAATGTCAGTTCAAAAATGTCACATATTTTGACATTCAGAACTCAGAATAGATCATTTCAGACTGACAGACCACAGCAAACATGTATTTGCTGGTGGTTCCTTTTTTCTAGTACAAAAACACTTCAAAAAGATCCTGCCTTTTGGTCCAGCTAAGACTGGCTTAGATAAACCCAGTGCATAATGGAAAAAAAATTATTTGTTCCAGACAGCGTGATCGCCTTTGCCCAGATCCTTGGGAAGTTTTCACAGTGGAACATGAAGATTATGATGTGATATGGGCACTCTCTTGACAGAGATAGAGATTTGTGAGCCATTAGCAAGAGACCGTATCATACACTTACACAGATCGATTCCCATCCAACAGTGAAAGTAGGAGATAAATGACAAAAGTGTTACACACAAGAGACCAGAGACTTTGACCGCCCAAACGGTAATGTGTGTTTGAAAAGTTATTTGGAAGTAAGTATATCTGAGAAATACTGAGCATCTCAAAATCCTTCTCCTTCTCTAACACCTATTGAAGGTTTTTTCTGCTAATTAATGCCCATGAAAGTGTAATTTTAATTACATATTTTCAAAGAATCTGTGTTCATACCAGAAAACACTAAGTGCTGCAGAACTAGACATGAAGGAAGAGAAAATAGCTCAGATAAGAATGTTTGGATATGTTTCAAGTTGTAGGAAAATCAGATTTAAGGTGACGAAACAGAGGGACAGGCAGAAACCAACCACCTATGGCAATGGCTCAGGGAGACCGTAAGACACACCGAATGAATTATGAGACAGAAAATAGCGGTCAGGTTAAGGGGAGAGTAACAGTAAAACAAAACCTGTGAGATAGGAGTGGAAATTAATTTGGTAGAAACCAACATGGTCAAAAGAGGAAGGGACAGCCATGGAGAATGAAGCTGCCCAGAACTGGGTCCATTTGAAGTATAACCCCTAGGGAAAGACTTACTGAAACTTGGTGTGCTGAGAGGACTGATGATTTTCACCTACAATATGCTGTTAACACGACGCCTTCAAAACCTCCAGAGAACACCACACACAAATGCCTCGCTGTCCAGTAAACAGCTCAAAAATGTTTTCAAATCTATGAAAGTTCACTTTCACATTTTTTTCCATCCAGGAACCCAACAGATCTTCCCGCAACCCTTATCCAACACACAATATGCCTGATATGCTATGGATAACCATGATCTGACCCACTACAAGAGCCAAATCTCATTGTTTTGCCTCTGTCTCTCCCCAGCTGAGACTCTGGCCTCTTACTAACCAGCTTAAAGCATTCATCAGCTAAAAGATTTCTTCAAAAATGAGTAAAGAAGCTTTGAAATAGATGGCAGCCTGTATATGAAATATTCATATCTACCACTTCAATCATTTACAATGGCCACAGGCACTAAGCTTTAATCACAGATAGCTAAATCAAGGGATATACTGGGGTGCATTAAGAAGAGTGTGGCCAGCAGGTTGAGGGAGGTGATCCTCCCCTTCTACTCTGAACTCATGAGGCCACATCTGGCGTGCTGTGTCCAGTTCTGGGCTCCCCAGTTCAACAGAGACAAGGAACTACTGAAGAGAGTCCAGAGGAGGGCAACAAAGATGATAAGGTATCCTGGTTTGACCCCAATACAGTACTCCATCCCCTACACATCATGCTCAGAATACAGGTGAGGGATCACAAAGGTCCCTCCCTCTCCCTTTATGGCCAGGGCACTGATGGGCTCTAACGGCCCTGAGCAGCCTCACCTGGTGCATCTGCCCGCACCTATAGCCCAGGAGCCTATTTAAGCCCAGTATGGGGCTATTAATAGGGGCCCTGGTGATGTTGCAGGATGTTGCTTTCCAACTTTACCTAGCTCCTTGTTTAAGTATCTGGGAAGGACTACCTGATTATTCTGCTTTTGATCCTGAATCTAGCTCCTGCCTGCTGCTGAGTACAGTCTGGGATTTTCCTGGGGTGTGCCCTATAGCATCCAGGTGATGTATTTGTCATCAGTGGTGGGGGAGCTTGATATTGGGTTTGTGCATATTTTCCCATTATTATAATATATGATTCTTGCAGTTAGGTTAAAGCTGCTTTTAACTTTTCCAACCTATAAGTCTCTTTCCCTTTTCTCCTTTCCCTCCATTTTGGGAAGGGAGGGAGTTAACAAAGAGTGCCTGTCATTCATTTAATAGCCAGCCCAGCTTTAAACCATGACATGAGGGGAGTGGAACATCTCTCTTATGAGGAAAGGCTGAGAGCCCTGGGTCTGTTCAGCCTGGAGAAGAGAGGACTGAGAGCAGATCTCATCAATGCTCATCAATATCTATAGGGCGGGTGTTAAGAGGATGGGGCCAGACTCTTTTCAGCGGTGCCCAGTGACGGGCCAAGGGGTAATGGGCACAAACCGGAACACAGGCAGTTCCACCTGAGCATGAGGAGGAACTTCTTTACTGTGAGGGTGCCAGAGCCCTGGAACAGGCTGCCCAGGGAGGCTGTGGAGTCTCCTTCTCTGGAGAGATTCAAAACCCGCCTGGATGTGTTCCTGTGCCCCCTGCTCTGGGGCATCTGCTTTAGCAGGGGGGTTGGACTGAGGGATCTACAGAGGACCCTTCTAACTCCTGCTATTCTGTGATTCTGTGATATATTTTTTCTATACAAAGCAAGTGCTACAGCCCCAGTCTCTGACCTGCCCCATGGCACAGCCCCAGGTAGCCACCACAGAGCAGTGGTGGTTGTGTGAAGGACTCTTGTCCAACAACTTCTCAAGAGTGTTTTCTTTAATCCAAATTCCCTTTGTTGAGGAAGGGAACCCAGTGCACACTCTCATACTCATCGTCTCTGAATTTAGCATTAAGAAGTACTTCTTACATATAAGAGATGTTTCTCCTTACTCAGCAAGGATTACCTGTGGGATTCCCCCTCTCTGACTTAAAATCCTGTAACTTAAAGACTATACTGCAAAATGGTTCACATTTGCATAATACCTCTAACAAGTAAATCTGCCTTTCCACAGCGAATCCAGGCATGTTTTGTTGGCTGTTTTTTCCTTACTCTTGCATTATACTCATAATGAATAAGAAAAAAATAATTGAGAAGACCTTCTAAAAATCTTATTTCAAATTTGTCATCTGAGGTCATCATGGGACAATACCATAAATTTTGGCCTCAGCATTTTCCAGACATGAAGACGGGTAGAAAAATGTAAAAGACAACTTTATAGCAATACTGTCAGCCAAGCCCTGTAGACTATGAGAGTATGAGAGATGCTGATAGGATTTCAGAAGCTTGAAAAAAGTCTCAAAAAATGTCAAGAAGATGTTTTGAAAAAGAAGAAATTGAAAATGACAGGCATAAAAATCTAGCAAAATAAAGATCTGTTGAAATATAAAGTGCCATCAAAGATCAAGTAAAGCCTAGTATACAAGTGGTTTTCTTACAACAGTACACTCTTACTTTTTCTCACTTGGTTTGCAAGTGTAATAGTAAGTTTATGTTGTTTTCTGCTAAAAATTGCCCAGCAAGCTGCTTTTTCAGCTTGGGAATGCAGTAAAAAACTGCTGTTTACCTACCACACATTTTTAAGCTGTTGAGCTTTTCAGCTAATAATAAAAAGTGTCAATCATATTTTGAGCTGAGGAAACATGGTCCTGACTGCATTCAGGTTATCTCTTCTGTCAGTTACTGCTCCCCATCAGTGACACATTAGTGCCAGAGCTGCAGGCAGATTTCAAGTTCATTTAAGTTTGCCAGATAAACCTAAGACTAAAAGTGATTAAAATTCTAGTTGTGGGTTAAAAACTCATGAAATTGATTTTTTTTTTTAAGGACCCATTATATTAAAGGCAATACCATTTCTACTCACTATCAAAAACCCCAAATTCTCCAGTCCCATATGCGATGTCTAAGCCCAGCAGGCAGAAGGAAAGGACCTTTCCAGCCCTCCCTCATCAACTGGTCCTGACTGGGTAATTCAAGGTAATTTTGTTGATGTTTCTCTCTTGCTTACTCTTTAAAATACCCAGTCTCAAGGAAAATTCACAAAACACTGGTCAGGTGATGCCATCACCAGAAAACAAGAAGAGAGGCAAGGTGCGTGCTGAGAAAGTAGTGCCTGAAAGTCTCACAGGGACCAATTTGCTGTAGACACTGATGGTGCTGTGTACTCCAGAAGAACTGATAAACTCAGTGAACAGAAGTCTGCTGAAACTGCACTAGCACTCACTAGCAGCAATGAGGGGTTGCAAGGTTCAGACCTCATCCAGGAGCGTCATGGCTGCAATATGCAGGAATACACACACCCCTTATAAACCAGGGTATTCTTGGAGGGATTTTCTAGATACCTACCAAGCAGCCACGTGTGTCAATTTGACCCCACACTTCTGAGTACGTGGCTGGGCTTGGTCCCCTACCTACTGCTGCAATCATGTAACTATGAGTGAGGGCGTCTGTTAACTACATGGGTGAACCTGTTGTGTGAATTAACAATCTGCTATTGCTAATAACAGCTTGATTCTGTTAACTACAAAACAGATTATTCCCAAGAAATGCTAGTTGTGATCTGTGTCTCCTCAAAACTCATACCTAAGCAAAAATCACCAAACTCCTAGGGCTGTCCTTCCATTTTCACTTCTTTCAATGACAGTGTCAGCTTAAGCAGTTGCTTCTCTCAGCATTTTCTGCACGGATCTTGAATGAGCTCTCTGGAACAGTTCACCCCATGTGAACAAGCTAGGGCAGACTTTATATGCTCTTCGGACACCAATAAGTGATGAGGATTTTTATCTCTAGATTTAGATACCCCAGTGAACTTGAGCATCCATTTATGACTCATCCCCTTCCCTGGTGCCCAGCCACACACCCAAAGCATCTGCCCAGAACTTTGTGGATCCCACCAAAAGCACCTAATCTGCTGTTGCACTCAAAAAGTACAAGGACTTACAAAATACTACTAGGTGCCCATCTATGCTTGAAACTCAGGAAAAATCAGATTATCTACAGATGACTAACAAAAGCTCCTCTTTGGGTCTGAGCTGGGCATTGAGTCCCATCTGCTGTGCCTGTTCTTTTAGTTTGGCCAGAAAATACATGTTTCCTTATTAGATCAATTTATGAAGGAGGTGGAACTGACCTCTAGTAAATATTCTTTTCCCTGCATATCCTTCAGAAGATTAAGAGCATCCATTAGGCCTGTGTTTTCCTGCCTGTGCAAGATTTCAGAGCCAAATGAAAACTCTGCCATCCACAAGTTATGAAAGTTGTAAGCCACAGGATTCCAGGAGAAGAGGAAGCATCTAGTCAGAAGGAGAAAAATACATTATAACTGTATGTAAGGTTATACATTCGATTCAGGGAGACTTGGACAGGCTGGAGAGTTGGGCAGAGAGGAACCTGATTCAACAAAGGCAAGGCAGGGTCCTGCCCCTGGGGAGGAATAACCCCGTGCACCAGTACAGGTTGGGGGTTGACTTGCCGGAAGGTGGTTCTGCGACAAGGACTTGGGAGTTCTGGTGGACAGGTTCACCATGAGCCATGTGCCCTTGTGACCAGGAAGGCCANATTATTCCCAAGAAATGCTAGTTGTGATCTGTGTCTCCTCAAAACTCATACCTAAGCAAAAATCACCAAACTCCTAGGGCTGTCCTTCCATTTTCACTTCTTTCAATGACAGTGTCAGCTTAAGCAGTTGCTTCTCTCAGCATTTTCTGCACGGATCTTGAATGAGCTCTCTGGAACAGTTCACCCCATGTGAACAAGCTAGGGCAGACTTTATATGCTCTTCGGACACCAATAAGTGATGAGGATTTTTATCTCTAGATTTAGATACCCCAGTGAACTTGAGCATCCATTTATGACTCATCCCCTTCCCTGGTGCCCAGCCACACACCCAAAGCATCTGCCCAGAACTTTGTGGATCCCACCAAAAGCACCTAATCTGCTGTTGCACTCAAAAAGTACAAGGACTTACAAAATACTACTAGGTGCCCATCTATGCTTGAAACTCAGGAAAAATCAGATTATCTACAGATGACTAACAAAAGCTCCTCTTTGGGTCTGAGCTGGGCATTGAGTCCCATCTGCTGTGCCTGTTCTTTTAGTTTGGCCAGAAAATACATGTTTCCTTATTAGATCAATTTATGAAGGAGGTGGAACTGACCTCTAGTAAATATTCTTTTCCCTGCATATCCTTCAGAAGATTAAGAGCATCCATTAGGCCTGTGTTTTCCTGCCTGTGCAAGATTTCAGAGCCAAATGAAAACTCTGCCATCCACAAGTTATGAAAGTTGTAAGCCACAGGATTCCAGAAGAGGAAGCATCTAGTCAGAAGGAGAAAAATACATTATAACTGTATGTAAGGTTATACATTCGATTCAGGGAGACTTGGACAGGCTGGAGAGTTGGGCAGAGAGGAACCTGATTCAACAAAGGCAAGGCAGGGTCCTGCCCCTGGGGAGGAATAACCCCGTGCACCAGTACAGGTTGGGGGTTGACTTGCCGGAAGGTGGTTCTGCGACAAGGACTTGGGAGTTCTGGTGGACAGGTTCACCATGAGCCATGTGCCCTTGTGACCAGGAAGGCCAATAGCTCCTAGGGTGCATTAAGAGTACAGCCAGTAGGTCGAGGGAGGTGATCCTCCCCCTCTGCTCTGAACTCCTTAGGCCACATCTGGGGCACTGTGTCCAGTTCCGGGCTCCCCAGTTCAAGAAAGACAGGGAACTACTGGAGAGAGTCCAGTGGAGGGCAACAAAGATGATGAGGGGAGTGGAGCATCTCTCTTATGAGGAAAGGCTGAGAGCCCTGGGTCTGTTCAGCCTGGAGAAGAGAAGACTCAGAGGGGATCTGATCAATGCTGATCAATATCTAAAGGGCAGGTAGCAAGACAATGGGGCCAGAGTCTTTTCAGTGGTGCCCAGCGAAGGACAAGGGGCAATGGGCACAAACTGGAACACAGCAAGTTCCACCTGAGCATGAGGAAGAACTTCTTTCCTGTTAGGGTGACAGAGCCCCAGAACAGGCTGCCCAGGGAGGCTGTGGAGTCTCCTTGTTGAGACAGTCAAAACTCACCTGGACACGTTCCTGTGCACCCTGCTCTGGGGGCGCCTGCTTTAGCAGATCTCCAGAGGGCCCTTCCAACCCCTGCCATTCTGTGTTTATGTAAATAGACAGCAATCATAACTCAACTTATGCAAAGAATCTTCTTGGTTTGTGTTTGCATTGATTTTCAATATCCCTTGTAACTTGGCAAATCTCATTGAATGGCATTATCCTTGCAAAGGCTGCTTGCTTTGTAAAGTCTCTAAAAACCTAATACCTCCATAGGGAGAAAATGAATTAAAAATTAAAGAATAGGTCACAAGATACATATATAACCTGATCCTGAAAGACATTTTCATGCAGCTTTTATAGTGATACGAGCGCTCTTGTAACTCTAGATCCTTAAAATCATGCATGCCAATAGGCGCCCCTTGTCTCATTTTTTCCTAGTACCAGTGAGGTATCTCTTACTTGGTGTTTTCCCATAATCAATACCACATGTTCAATAGCTTCATTTCCCAGTGACCTCAACAGCTTGTAGCATCTCAAGGACTAGTTGTCTTTGCAGTCCAACTCCTGTTTCAATCTACATTTGCAGTGAAGATGTAATTATGTTCTGCATGGAATATAGCAGGTACCACCTTGGCAGGGATAACTCAAAATGCAAAACATAGGCGTTCAGGAGAATAAATGGGGCTGGGGAAGGGCTTTATGGGTCTTTATGAAGTGCCGCTATTTTCAGTTCTTAAAGACATTCACATACAAATTTTCTCAGCCATCACAACTATTATTTCCTTTTTGCTGAGTTCACACACCCATTGGCATCTTGTCATTGACCTCTCTGCAGATAGACCATTCAATGACCACACCAAATTTAATTATTAAACCCACAGAGGTGCTTCCAGTCAAGGAGAAGGCCAGCATTGGTCTGGCCTGCCCAACCCTGGCTCTGCAGTTATCTATCACCACTGTTTTACGACAAAATTCATGGCACGAGTGTGCAGCCTGAGGATGGAAGAGATCCTGCATCGGTGACCCACTGACTGTGGCAAAGAATATGCCAAGATTTTATTAGCTTACTGCTGATCATCATGGTAAGAAAGCATAGGATTTCTTAGGTTTATGGAATTAGGTTTGAAGCTAGTTAACACAATGCTTTCTCTATTGAAGAAAAATAGACAAGCCACTCAGGTTGTTGACATTTTTTTGTTTGTTTTTTTTTACCTGGCACCCAGAGAATGATGTCTTATCTCTTTGTTGGTTGTTTTGGCAACCATTTCTAGTCTCTTGCCCCTGGACATCTCCGAACTAATGTTGTTTCCACCATGGAGCTCTCATGCTACTGAAAAAGCTTCCTGCCTGACTCATCTGCCTCCTCCCTGTGCTGCTGAAGACTTAGAGGACACCCAAACCTTCAATTTTCTTAGGCAGATGATGGACTGAAATTGGGAAAGTCTTGATTCCATTCTGGCTTCTTGCCATGTCTCAGGCTGTCCAACTGGAACATGTGAATGGCTAAACTACCCTTCCTGTAACAGGAAATTCATGGTTGACAGATGATGATAAACTGATATGTGATACAGACAAAGCCAAAACCAAAATGATTTCAGGGCTTATTCAGAAGGAAGCCTGAGCTTAAAATCTTCAGCTGTGTAAGATAATGCTGAATAAGGAGACACAGTGACTTCTTACCTTCCTTTGGTCTGTGTACAAGACCACATCTCCCAGCACTATGCCCTTGAACAGATCTAAACCTAAGTTGCTTTTGGTCTCAGCTCCATCCAGGTTTTTATCCAGTGCATGGCAGGAGGGTTCTGGCTGTTGAAAGCTTGCTTGCTAACCCTCCATGGAGCCATTAACTTACAAAACCAACTTCCACAGAAGCACAGTCCCAGTCTTCAAACACTGAGCACATTTTACTTAGTATTTATAGGCCAAGCCAAAACAGTTGCAACAGATTTGAAATATAATTAACTCTCACCAGATGTAACATTTTTTGTTTTCATCTCAGCACCATCCAAAAAGATGAGAAGATTCTGGCCTTGAAATAGTCTGCCCTTGAAATATCAACAAATCTGAGCAAAAGCATGTGCACAGTGATCCAGTCAATGGTAAACGCTTCTGATCAGTACAAGCAGAAGGCATCACCTCACCAAACATGTGGAGTGGCTTTAGAAAGCAAAAATGTCATCTGAACCGCCAAATAGTTGCTACAACTGGAGACAAATTATTAAACAGATTAACACTTGTAACAGTGAACTTGCAGGGACACAGACCCTGAGCAAACGCAGTCTGTATACTTTGGGATGGAGCGCAGAACAAAAAGAAATGAGATCTTGGGGGAATTTCTCTAGAGCTGAGTCAGCTGGAAATTTCCTGCTGCTTTCTCTTGAAGACATTTTTTCTCCAAGGAAAATACACAAAGTGGAAAAATAATAAAAATAGTGGGAGGATGTAATATAGCCCTGCCACTTAAGATATGCTGAGACTTTCTTATTCATCTGGGAATTTCCTTATGGAAAACTTCATGAGAGCCATGCACATTTGGATTGACAGATGATGTGCATCACTTCCTCTGCTTAACTAGTTGGATGCCCAGAGGCACACCAGCTCATGTCAGTTGTACACTTTGGCTCTCACGTTCATTCTCAATTGCTGCATTGCATTGAGGGATGCCGAGAGTATGTTATGTACCCAAGTCCAATGGCTGCCAGCCTTGGCAGAGGGATGGATGTTGCCATTCCTGCCAGCTGGTGAGCAGGCTGAGCGACACGGGTTTCTGCAGCTTCCCCTTCCCAGCAGCAGCTCCTGGAGTGCCACTGAGGCCAAGGCCTTCTTTGCACTCAGGTCTCAGAGCACATTGGAGACAGTCCATAAGGCCACGTTATTTATGCAAGCTTGGAAACAAACGTGCTGGAGAAGTATGACCAGCATGCCTGGTGCGCTGCAGGCTGCAATCCTGGAGTGAGGGGGCAAGACACAAGGGAACATGGTAAGGAAGAGGGACGAACTCCCTCTAAAAATGCAACCTTCATGTCATTAGGAATCAATTCCATTTCCATTGTCCAAAGCACTGCAGAGACTGAAGTGAGTGGTGGAGCAGGACTTACCTGGTCATAACTGGGTTCCAGTTCTGCTAGCCTAGGACCTTGAACCCAGACACAGTCAGGGATCACAAGGCATTAGGATAGCTCCTTGCTATCACAGAAGCCATTTACAGCCATCGGAGAAGGACTGGGCTAAGATTTTTTATCCCACAATATCCTGAGATAGCAGTGACAGTCTCATTGCTGATCTATTAATATTGCTGAGCATCTATATGATATAGCTTGCTTTCTCAGGTACTGACATGAAGCTCGCAGGACTATTGCTCAGGTACTCGGGTATAATCAGTTGCATGCTTGTGTTTTATGCCAGAAGTATTCAATAGAAAGGTTACAAATATGTTCCAATATTAATCTTCCATGTCAGTGGGTGCTGTAATTTCTATTGATTGCTACCTCATTAGTGGAAGGCAAGCCAGGNTCGGGTATAATCAGTTGCATGCTTGTGTTTTATGCCAGAAGTATTCAATAGAAAGGTTACAAATATGTTCCAATATTAATCTTCCATGTCAGTGGGTGCTGTAATTTCTATTGATTGCTACCTCATTAGTGGAAGACAAGCCAGGAGATGAGCAAACAGCTGTAACGGGGAAAGGGGGGGTTCTATAAGATGGTTTCTCTATCTGTAATTCGGCTCCATGTTCAGGAGACACTAGTCCTTTATAGAAAACCTTTAAATATTTGTACTTCTCAATTCCAGATCTAGTTGATTATGTATGTGAAAGCTAAAAATACAGCTTCCACTTTGACTCAAAATGTCACAAGTAAGGCAATGTGACATTTTTGTTTTTAAATGTGATTTCTGTTATTTCATATTGCACTTTCTGATTTTTAAAGCTTTTCTCACATTGATAAAAATTTGTCCAATTAATGTCATGTCAGTGGTATTATTTTTTAAGCTATTAATGACTCACCGATCTCCCCTTGACCCCTGATCTTCATCACTGCTGAATGATCAATGTATGGCCATCAGTCTGGTTGTATTTTGGTTCCAAAAGAGACTTTAGGGGGTTTAGGACACTTGCTAAAATTTTCTGTGTTTCGTTTCCTCCAACTCCACCCCATAAAATGATGACTTTCTCGTCTCTTTATTTTTCTTATATGTGCACAAACACTGTGAAATATAGACCTCAAGTACATGTTTCCATAGCTCCAAGCAGATGCGGTCATGATCTCTACCGAGTCCAGGAGGCACCGCTGTTACAGAAATAATAATTTTAATGCACTACCTGTGGGGGTGTTATCTCTCACTGAGAGGGAAAAGACTTACGAAAATTGGCAGAATTATTGTTGCATTCTTTGTGTGCATGTTGCAGCACTACCTGTCTGCATTGTATAAGTGCAGTCGCCATGTAACATACCCAGGCAGAAATGACCGGTAAATTCTGCTGACATGTTAACCTCAGATCTGCACTGATGCATTTCTTCCCGACACCCATCAATCCCCAAGGTGTAGTAGGGGACCTACTGATCTCAAAGCACATCCTACCAGTCCATCACCGATTAAACCCATGCTGCTGAGTTTAGCAGGGAAATTGGTGATAGTGGGGTAAAAACAAGAGGAAATGACAACTGTATAGTAAGTTTCTTTGGACTGTGAACCAGTTTCCAGATTAATGTGGTAGATCAATTGCTTGGTTTATTTAAAAAGTGGACTGGATAAACTCATGGAAAATGCATCAGAGAATAATACTACTCCTGGAGGATGGACTAGGGAAAAGATGAAGTTTGATTGAATTCTGACTCTTACTGATCATTTTCTTATCTTCCTATCTGAAAATAGGGCACTTCTTCAGAGGAAGACTAAGAATGAAAAATGTGTAAGAATCAGTGAAATCTCCTTTTACTATAACAAGAAAAAGCTGTCTAGTGAGCAGCTGGGAAAAAAGGAGAGTTTCTGCTAGTGGCATGAACAATAATACACTAAGACTGTATCCGCTGGCCTCATCTAGCACATCTACCTAGTTATGATTCCACTGGTTGCCATGGAGTTATTCCTGATTTACCTCCAGCGTAATTAAAAAGGCTCAGCAATAAAGGTGATATATCTGGAACACTTTTTGTACCTGCTCAGAATCCACATGCCATTTTTTAATCTCATCGCTCATACTTAACAACACACATAAAACCAATGAGGGGATTACAGACTGGACCCTGTTTTAAACAAAAATAGCTATCCCTATCCTAATATCTTTGTTTGATGATAAGAATGAAGTCACCTTTTATGAGTTTGAGGATAAGCTGTACAATATGATCAGGAAGAACAAAGCTTGTCTCATACAACGCAAACCTGGCCTCAGACCTAATGCTGTGCAAATTGAGCTATCCTGCTCCTAAACATAAGACCAATGAGGTAACTTTAGTAACTTTGCACACATAGTGACTGTCCCACTCAAGAGAAATTAGTAGCTCCAGAGAAGCCCAAGGGCCAAGCAAGATCTGTGTTCCCCAGTGTATCCTATAGTGCCCCTCTGAGACAAGACGGGAAATTGGATGCTCAGCTCATGCACCTAAGTAAAGCTTAACTCAGCAAAATGCTTAGGCATGTGTTCAACTGTAAACATACATGAAAGAGGCCTGCAGTAATGCAACCAGAGCAAGCATCTAGTGCCAAGGAGAACTGAAGTGAAGGAGGCACCAAATCCAAAGCAAGCCTTGCTTCTTTTTAGGTAGCAGAGGAGGGGGAGTTTACAAGGGTTTTTTCAATTTGGCAGGCCATAAGATTTTACTTCTCTCTGAAAAGAAACCCTGTAAATTAGTGTTTGTCCTCTTACAGTTATGGGGCCCATGCATGCTGTTGCAAGATTCCCCCAAGATCTGCTGGGCAATGTATAACCGGCATCTAGTTTTAATCTGCTCCCTCAGTTCTGTCAGAATGTCCCAAACAGTTCCTTTTCTTTTTTTAAGTTGGAAAAATTTCTGTTAAGAGCATAACAGTTGCATCTAAAGCACTGAGGGTTACCGACATCTGGATGGGACAGAGGGACAGAGACAAGTGAGTTGTCGGAGCTGAGGAGGGCTCACCAAAGGAGTAGCAGCGTGCAGTTCCAGTGCAGGGGTCACTGAAGGGCTGTCACTTGTACAGATGTATTAGGTTTCTTTACCTTTTGTGTCATCTGCAAGGCCAGGACTCTGTTTCCAGGCGTGTGTGGTATGGGTCTCCCACCAGCATCATGGACGAGATCCTACAAGGCACAGTTATGCAGAGCAGCTATCTGCTTCCTACTCTTCCACAAGACCTGTACGGGCAGAAATCTCCTTTTAACTTTAGTGTGGCAAAGATTTCACCCAGGCAGCTCTGCAGTGCTTCTCACGTGTGGGTGGTAAAGCCATCTCCTGCTCCTATCAGCTTTTCATGAGCTCAGGATGACAACTTCAGTTCTCAACCTTTGGTTTGCTGATGAGAAGTGAAAAATAGGTGTAAATAAGCAGAATTGGCTGTCAACCCCTTGTACAAGGACGTTTCCTTAAATAGGATTTCTCTTCAGAAAGGTTCCTCAGAAAGCAGAAAGCTTCTGTCCAAAGATACTCTTCAGTATCACTAAAGCTGTAAGGAAAAACACCTTGAGGACAGTAAAGTCCAATATTTTTAAATTTAACAAGAAGAAGTAATTCCTGTTCTTACAGATCTTGATGCTATCTCCAGCTACCTAATAGAAGAACATAGAGAAGATGAAGACAGACTCTCCTAAGAGATGCACAGTGATATGACAAATGGCAATGGGCACAAGTTGCATCAAGGGAATCTCCAATTAGATATATGAAAATTTATTTTACCACAAGGGTGGTCAAACACTAGAACTCAGGCACAAATAAGACTGAACTTCACTGAGTTGCTTTACCTGAATCCATCCTGAGTGGCAGGTCAAACCATACAACCTCCAGAGCTCCCTTCCAATCTAAATTATTCTATGATCCTGTGATTCTTAGAGTCACATACATTGAAGTTATGACTTCGATTTATGTATTTTTTTTACAGCAATGTAACATGAGGTTCAGTTTCTTGTTTTGCAACTCAAAACTTAAATTTTGTAGTTATTTTTTGCAAGAAGCTGTGATAGCACCTACTTAATCTGTATTGGAACACTACTAATTTTTTATATGCACTACTACAGGACAGATCTATTCTGTATTGCTGTATAGTCTGTGGAAATACATTTCCAGCCTGAATTACTCCTATTTTAGATAAAGGAAGATAACAAGGAAGAATCAAAGCAAATTCTCCATAACATGTAACACGCAAATAGGGCTACAATCTCAATGTAGAATGTCTGCCAGACAAGATCCAGTCTCCTCTGCCTAGCAGCAGAGGAGGACTCGAATCATCCAGCTCACCTCAAGGAGCCACTCAGCCACCTGTTGCGGCTTTCAAAGCCCCGGGTTGGCCAGAACTAGGCCAGCAGCTCCAAAGTGAGACTTTAGTAAGACTGGTTCCTAAGCAAAGTGTAAAAGGACTAGCTACAGTGGTGGCCCTGGAGCCTCATCCATTATACCGTTTTTATTTTGCTGTAACAGTTCAACTGCAGGCTGTTTTGCATTGGCGTAAGGACTGCGAACACTGAATGGTATTCAGACTATCTACATTGGTTTCCCAGGTTCAGGTGGAGTTTATTGCCTCGATCCAAGAGCGCTACTCAGACTGATGGCTGTCTAGGGCCCTCTAAAATTGTCAGCACATAAAAATCTAATGGCGCCCTGGTGTTAACTGCAGCACTCATTAAGCACCTAAACACTTCTAATCATCTAAGTGGGAACCTCCCACCCGAACTCTGCAACATCTCAGAGAAAGAAGCGAGGCCCTGCGGACCTTCATCCATTCGGTACATCCAAAGAACACTTGGTGCACTTGAACAGCATTGGCCAAAGAAGGTCACCTCTCACATAGCACCTGAAGGACAAGAATCACTGATGGGATTTGAACCTACTGCAAATCAAAGACATGCTGAAGAAAATTAGTCTTTTTATAAACACAAATGCACTTGTTTGTCATCAACCACAATACTAAATTAAGAGAATTAAAAGAAAATTTCTACCTATTATCTGTGAAAGGTATTTATGCAAACACTTCTTTGCTTTATTGTCTTATTAGGAAAAATTCAGCAAGATAAGGAGGCGACTGTTATTGCCAGCTTAGCTTACTTCAGGGAGCCCTTAGGATGGGGTCAGGGTATTCCCCAGTGTTTGTTCCAGCAAGAACACAGCTCCGCGGATGCATGGAATCGTATAACTTAATGATAATGGCACTAATAACTCAGCTAGCTGTGGTAAAATTTTACTACAGAACATTTCTGTTTAATAAGTAAATCATACTGATTAAGCAATGAAATCATTAGAAGACCTTTAATACCACATTGGGGTTATAGGAGTAGGCTGGGCAACAGCGAAATTATTGATACAGACACTCTACCACTGTTCTTTATGAAAGTAGTCAAAAATTTTGCCTCTAGCTTTCCAGGGAACAGCAGCAGGTTCAGAATACTATCAATCACATGCTAGTCTACTCCTTGATAACTCCAGAAAACCCAGATGCTTATCAGCTTCTGACAAAGAGAAGATTCAATTCATAATGGTCAGGAATCAATTCTGGGAAATATTCCAGCTCTATCTTATGCTTGCTTCCACAAACACGTTTTAGAAAGGGTTGGGGAACTTTCTGACCAGTAATGTTTAACATGTGCTAAGATAAGGACAGTCAAATCTCTTCCTTCAAGCTATTTGTCCTGGCATCAAGAAAAAAATTCATCCCGCTCATCACTGCACAGCTGACGCATCAAGGATATTTTCCAGTATTTAGAAGCATCATCTACTGCTAGGTTTGATGAACTAGTAAAGGATGTCAAAACCTGTTCTCCCATTCATCAACATATACTGCTCTAAGTGGTGCAAGAATTTCTTTGTACTTGTAGTTAAAAAAAATTAGGAAAACAAGACAGTCCTACATGCAAAGACAGCCCTGGTGTCTCCTCCTATGAGAGAGCCTCTTATTTTGCCCTGATATTGCAAAAATTCATCCTATCTCTCGTAAAACAAGATTGCAGAGATTCTTGCTGGCAGCACACAGCAAAGCATTGCAATGTCCTGTGTCATTCAGAAGTAAAAAACTCTGACTGGCAGCAAAGGAAATTTCTTTTGTCTGCTAGTGAAACATTCTGCCATGACATTTGCAGTAAGTTGCTCTATTATCAACATAAAAATTAATTCCTACACATTGTTAACAAAACAGCACGCCTTTTACTTTGCTTACAAACTGCCAATTACATGATTCACAAGGAATTATTGTATATTGCAGTGTCTTTCCATTCTGTATAAAAATCGCTTTTCATTCAGTGTTTCTTTCCAGATTTCACGTTGCAAGCGCTCAAGCCATCAGATATTCCCCAGTGATACATGGTGGTTTATAAACCCTGCTTTTCTGTGTTCTAAAATGCACTTGTACCTAATTTGAACAAAATCTGAAACCAGTGACTTAGCAAATTGGGCAGCAGAGTTAGAGTTGGAATCTGTCCTTGGTCTTCTCTGGGAACACAAGGATTTGCACACACACAATCATCATGATTTTGCCTCTGAGCAACCTGGCCATACAAGACTGGTGGTGGGAAGGAGGAGAGAATCTGAAGAGTAAAAGTGAGTAAACTCATGGGTTGAGATAAAGATAGTTTAATAGGTAAAGCAAAAGTCATGCTCACAGGCAAAGCAAAACAAGGTATTCATTCACCCCTTCCCATCGGCAGGCAAGTGCTCAGCCATCTCCAGGAAAGCAGGGCTCCATCATACATAACGGTTACTTGGGAAGACAAATGCCATCGCTCCAAATGTCCACCTCCTTCGTCCTTCTTCTCTCAGCTTTATATGCTGAGCATGATGCCATATGGTGTGGGATATCCCTGTGGTGAGTTGGGGTCAGCTGTCCTGGCTGTGTTCCCTGCCAACTCCTTGTGCACCCCCAGCCTCCTTGCTGGTGGGGTGAGGAGTAGAAAAGGCCTTGGCTCTGTGTAAGCACTGCTCAGCAGTAACCAAAACATCTCTGCATTAACGACATTGTTTTCAGTACAAATTCAAAACATAGCCCCATACTAGCTACTGTGAAGAAAATTAACTCTCTCCCAGCCAAAAGCAGCACAAAGACTTTGCGCTGAACCTGGATTGCCTAAAGGAGCTTGGGGCAGGTGAGGCAGTAGGAGATAAAATGTCCTGAAAAACACAGGTGAAATTGAAATCCACTACTTAGGGCAAAATCTAGGACTCCTCATTAATAGAAAACCACAAAATGTGGCAAAAACTCTATGCTTTAGGAACTGCAGTAAAAATGCTCCAGCAGGGCAATGGTATGGTGCTCCTCAGCAGAGAACAACATCTCACTTCTGTCACCAACCCTGGCACATCTGGATGNGTAAATTAGTGTTTGTCCTCTTACAGTTATGGGGCCCATGCATGCTGTTGCAAGATTCCCCCAAGATCTGCTGGGCAATGTATAACCGGCATCTAGTTTTAATCTGCTCCCTCAGTTCTGTCAGAATGTCCCAAACAGTTCCTTTTCTTTTTTTAAGTTGGAAAAATTTCTGTTAAGAGCATAACAGTTGCATCTAAAGCACTGAGGGTTACCGACATCTGGATGGGACAGAGGGACAGAGACAAGTGAGTTGTCGGAGCTGAGGAGGGCTCACCAAAGGAGTAGCAGCGTGCAGTTCCAGTGCAGGGGTCACTGAAGGGCTGTCACTTGTACAGATGTATTAGGTTTCTTTACCTTTTGTGTCATCTGCAAGGCCAGGACTCTGTTTCCAGGCGTGTGTGGTATGGGTCTCCCACCAGCATCATGGACGAGATCCTACAAGGCACAGTTATGCAGAGCAGCTATCTGCTTCCTACTCTTCCACAAGACCTGTACGGGCAGAAATCTCCTTTTAACTTTAGTGTGGCAAAGATTTCACCCAGGCAGCTCTGCAGTGCTTCTCACGTGTGGGTGGTAAAGCCATCTCCTGCTCCTATCAGCTTTTCATGAGCTCAGGATGACAACTTCAGTTCTCAACCTTTGGTTTGCTGATGAGAAGTGAAAAATAGGTGTAAATAAGCAGAATTGGCTGTCAACCCCTTGTACAAGGACGTTTCCTTAAATAGGATTTCTCTTCAGAAAGGTTCCTCAGAAAGCAGAAAGCTTCTGTCCAAAGATACTCTTCAGTATCACTAAAGCTGTAAGGAAAAACACCTTGAGGACAGTAAAGTCCAATATTTTTAAATTTAACAAGAAGAAGTAATTCCTGTTCTTACAGATCTTGATGCTATCTCCAGCTACCTAATAGAAGAACATAGAGAAGATGAAGACAGACTCTCCTAAGAGATGCACAGTGATATGACAAATGGCAATGGGCACAAGTTGCATCAAGGGAATCTCCAATTAGATATATGAAAATTTATTTTACCACAAGGGTGGTCAAACACTAGAACTCAGGCACAAATAAGACTGAACTTCACTGAGTTGCTTTACCTGAATCCATCCTGAGTGGCAGGTCAAACCATACAACCTCCAGAGCTCCCTTCCAATCTAAATTATTCTATGATCCTGTGATTCTTAGAGTCACATACATTGAAGTTATGACTTCGATTTATGTATTTTTTTTACAGCAATGTAACATGAGGTTCAGTTTCTTGTTTTGCAACTCAAAACTTAAATTTTGTAGTTATTTTTTGCAAGAAGCTGTGATAGCACCTACTTAATCTGTATTGGAACACTACTAATTTTTTATATGCACTACTACAGGACAGATCTATTCTGTATTGCTGTATAGTCTGTGGAAATACATTTCCAGCCTGAATTACTCCTATTTTAGATAAAGGAAGATAACAAGGAAGAATCAAAGCAAATTCTCCATAACATGTAACACGCAAATAGGGCTACAATCTCAATGTAGAATGTCTGCCAGACAAGATCCAGTCTCCTCTGCCTAGCAGCAGAGGAGGACTCGAATCATCCAGCTCACCTCAAGGAGCCACTCAGCCACCTGTTGCGGCTTTCAAAGCCCCGGGTTGGCCAGAACTAGGCCAGCAGCTCCAAAGTGAGACTTTAGTAAGACTGGTTCCTAAGCAAAGTGTAAAAGGACTAGCTACAGTGGTGGCCCTGGAGCCTCATCCATTATACCGTTTTTATTTTGCTGTAACAGTTCAACTGCAGGCTGTTTTGCATTGGCGTAAGGACTGCGAACACTGAATGGTATTCAGACTATCTACATTGGTTTCCCAGGTTCAGGTGGAGTTTATTGCCTCGATCCAAGAGCGCTACTCAGACTGATGGCTGTCTAGGGCCCTCTAAAATTGTCAGCACATAAAAATCTAATGGCGCCCTGGTGTTAACTGCAGCACTCATTAAGCACCTAAACACTTCTAATCATCTAAGTGGGAACCTCCCACCCGAACTCTGCAACATCTCAGAGAAAGAAGCGAGGCCCTGCGGACCTTCATCCATTCGGTACATCCAAAGAACACTTGGTGCACTTGAACAGCATTGGCCAAAGAAGGTCACCTCTCACATAGCACCTGAAGGACAAGAATCACTGATGGGATTTGAACCTACTGCAAATCAAAGACATGCTGAAGAAAATTAGTCTTTTTATAAACACAAATGCACTTGTTTGTCATCAACCACAATACTAAATTAAGAGAATTAAAAGAAAATTTCTACCTATTATCTGTGAAAGGTATTTATGCAAACACTTCTTTGCTTTATTGTCTTATTAGGAAAAATTCAGCAAGATAAGGAGGCGACTGTTATTGCCAGCTTAGCTTACTTCAGGGAGCCCTTAGGATGGGGTCAGGGTATTCCCCAGTGTTTGTTCCAGCAAGAACACAGCTCCGCGGATGCATGGAATCGTATAACTTAATGATAATGGCACTAATAACTCAGCTAGCTGTGGTAAAATTTTACTACAGAACATTTCTGTTTAATAAGTAAATCATACTGATTAAGCAATGAAATCATTAGAAGACCTTTAATACCACATTGGGGTTATAGGAGTAGGCTGGGCAACAGCGAAATTATTGATACAGACACTCTACCACTGTTCTTTATGAAAGTAGTCAAAAATTTTGCCTCTAGCTTTCCAGGGAACAGCAGCAGGTTCAGAATACTATCAATCACATGCTAGTCTACTCCTTGATAACTCCAGAAAACCCAGATGCTTATCAGCTTCTGACAAAGAGAAGATTCAATTCATAATGGTCAGGAATCAATTCTGGGAAATATTCCAGCTCTATCTTATGCTTGCTTCCACAAACACGTTTTAGAAAGGGTTGGGGAACTTTCTGACCAGTAATGTTTAACATGTGCTAAGATAAGGACAGTCAAATCTCTTCCTTCAAGCTATTTGTCCTGGCATCAAGAAAAAAATTCATCCCGCTCATCACTGCACAGCTGACGCATCAAGGATATTTTCCAGTATTTAGAAGCATCATCTACTGCTAGGTTTGATGAACTAGTAAAGGATGTCAAAACCTGTTCTCCCATTCATCAACATATACTGCTCTAAGTGGTGCAAGAATTTCTTTGTACTTGTAGTTAAAAAAAATTAGGAAAACAAGACAGTCCTACATGCAAAGACAGCCCTGGTGTCTCCTCCTATGAGAGAGCCTCTTATTTTGCCCTGATATTGCAAAAATTCATCCTATCTCTCGTAAAACAAGATTGCAGAGATTCTTGCTGGCAGCACACAGCAAAGCATTGCAATGTCCTGTGTCATTCAGAAGTAAAAAACTCTGACTGGCAGCAAAGGAAATTTCTTTTGTCTGCTAGTGAAACATTCTGCCATGACATTTGCAGTAAGTTGCTCTATTATCAACATAAAAATTAATTCCTACACATTGTTAACAAAACAGCACGCCTTTTACTTTGCTTACAAACTGCCAATTACATGATTCACAAGGAATTATTGTATATTGCAGTGTCTTTCCATTCTGTATAAAAATCGCTTTTCATTCAGTGTTTCTTTCCAGATTTCACGTTGCAAGCGCTCAAGCCATCAGATATTCCCCAGTGATACATGGTGGTTTATAAACCCTGCTTTTCTGTGTTCTAAAATGCACTTGTACCTAATTTGAACAAAATCTGAAACCAGTGACTTAGCAAATTGGGCAGCAGAGTTAGAGTTGGAATCTGTCCTTGGTCTTCTCTGGGAACACAAGGATTTGCACACACACAATCATCATGATTTTGCCTCTGAGCAACCTGGCCATACAAGACTGGTGGTGGGAAGGAGGAGAGAATCTGAAGAGTAAAAGTGAGTAAACTCATGGGTTGAGATAAAGATAGTTTAATAGGTAAAGCAAAAGTCATGCTCACAGGCAAAGCAAAACAAGGTATTCATTCACCCCTTCCCATCGGCAGGCAAGTGCTCAGCCATCTCCAGGAAAGCAGGGCTCCATCATACATAACGGTTACTTGGGAAGACAAATGCCATCGCTCCAAATGTCCACCTCCTTCGTCCTTCTTCTCTCAGCTTTATATGCTGAGCATGATGCCATATGGTGTGGGATATCCCTGTGGTGAGTTGGGGTCAGCTGTCCTGGCTGTGTTCCCTGCCAACTCCTTGTGCACCCCCAGCCTCCTTGCTGGTGGGGTGAGGAGTAGAAAAGGCCTTGGCTCTGTGTAAGCACTGCTCAGCAGTAACCAAAACATCTCTGCATTAACGACATTGTTTTCAGTACAAATTCAAAACATAGCCCCATACTAGCTACTGTGAAGAAAATTAACTCTCTCCCAGCCAAAAGCAGCACAAAGACTTTGCGCTGAACCTGGATTGCCTAAAGGAGCTTGGGGCAGGTGAGGCAGTAGGAGATAAAATGTCCTGAAAAACACAGGTGAAATTGAAATCCACTACTTAGGGCAAAATCTAGGACTCCTCATTAATAGAAAACCACAAAATGTGGCAAAAACTCTATGCTTTAGGAACTGCAGTAAAAATGCTCCAGCAGGGCAATGGTATGGTGCTCCTCAGCAGAGAACAACATCTCACTTCTGTCACCAACCCTGGCACATCTGGATGCATCATCAGGAAGAATCAGAAAATCTACAATGAAATCCAGGCTAGCCCTGAATCACATACTTGGTATATTAACATTGTTCGCAGTTTCCAGCCCCATGATAACTCTCCTTCTCAGGAGAGCAATAGGGAATTTCCATCAAAATATTTCTGATGAAGAAAAATCAGTTTCTGTATAATCTAAATTTCTGGTGGGAAGATTTTCATTTCTCACTGGGACCACTGATGCTGAACATGTTTTGAAAGCTTTGGCTGCCTGAACTGCTGCAGTATCTCTTGAAAGACGCAGTGCAGCTGATTTACCCTGCGGGCTGGATTATAGCGTTCATAATTTAGCAATGGCTCAGCTCATGCTGGAGCACAATAGCACATCCCAGGACATGGACCTACCATCAGCTATTTTCTTATGGAAAGTGTCCATCTGTTGAAAAACAGTGAAAACAAATATCAAATAATCAAATATTGATATCAATTATAAAATTTCAAATTAAAAAAATCAGATTATTTCCATTTCTGGTGCAACTCATAATGAAGTCAATTAACTGAAGCCTTAAAAACAAAACTGATGTTTTCTGAGAGAACAAAAGAAACAAAATAAAGACAAAATTCTACAAATATTCAAACACAAGTCATTAACAAACAGTTTCACTACAGTGAAGTGTTGCAGGTAAATGTGCATTATAACCGGGTGTAAATTGTTTACAAAAATTATTGTACCACAGGATGAGACGCCATGGGTGAGGGGGATATTATGAAGCTAATGTGACAGAGGAGAGGTCAAATCAGCCACTTTCTTCTTCAGCATCCAAACCATGATCAAAGACATTTCTTTGGAAGGTGATGAAATAAAATTGAGTGAGTCCGAGAGAAAGGAGAGAGTTGGCAGGTTGGCAGCAGATCAAGACTGGGCAATAACCACAAATGATATCAGGAGATAATTGCGCAGACAGGGAGCTGTAGCCCCATCCAAGTAGATATTTGATGTACATGTCCCCATTTTTGATTGACCCAAGGGTGTTGTCCTTTGTACATTTCGGCAAAACTTGTGTCAGTAGCCATGTCAAAAAAGTATAAATGAGTTGACAAGAACTGAATCTTTTCAACTTCTTTCATGAACCATCATAACAATATATTGGCCATATATACTTCTACACATTTTATTGGCTTAAGCCACAGAACAAACCACAGAGACAACAGTAAATATTTCTGCTTTCATTCCACAAGGGAGTAAATAGGGCTGAGAGTGGGATGATAGATGTTTTCCAGCTACAGTGGTTGTAAGGGAATTTGGTAAAGCTCCGGGTGGGTTTTAAACAACAGAAGTCAGCTAAGAGAAATCTCACTCCACGGAAACAATAGTGCTTTTATTGCAACCCCATGGATATGCAGAAAATGGGAAGTTTGGGCTCTAGCAGTTGAGGCACTGTTACTCAGTATATCCAGGGAGTTTACAAGCAACATATTGCTTTTTTATTTTTTGGAGCTGTGCAAAGAACTGGGTGTCTGAAAGATCCTGTATCTAATTAATTCGTGCTCTCTCATTGCTCACATAAAAATGCTATGCATCTCTGAGTGTAACTGCACTGAGATCTGAAGTTAGTTGAGTCTTTCTTAGTGGTGACTGAGGAGCCCCAAAGTCTTAGGCGCTGTGGGAAAGGCATTCTCGACACTGAGGAGTATGGCACAGAGTTTGGGGGATATCCATCAGAGCAGACTGCCTCCACTATGGTATTATTTTTCTGTTCTCATCATTGCAGTGCTGAAAGGTCTCAACCAAGAACAAGTTCCCCATTAGGGTGAGCATCATATAAAGGAAGCCCAGTAGAAGTAAGGAAAGAAGTAAAGAGTGAGATTTGTTGCATCCGTCTTTAAGAGAAGGATTTAATTAGGCACTCATCCATCTCCATTTAGGTGGCTGAACTTTTGCAGTTGCTCACAGATAGGTGTCCAGAGTCATTTGAGACAACTTAAGGTACGTTTACCCAGTAGTTACATAAAGCTGCTGGTTCAGAAGGGCACAGGTCTTCCATATGTTCTGTGTCATATTTGCCAACCACATGAAGATGTCTCAGATATCCTAGAGCCACTCAGAGACTGTAGATGTCTATGGGTGGGCAACTGAACTGAGCCCTAGAGCTTTAAATTCCCTGACAATCAATGGAAAGCAATTCCATACTGTCAGTGGCCCCTGGAGAGTGATTCAGATGGCCTGCTACCAGGTATCTGCTTTGAGGTGAGATGATTTCTCTCTAGGATCCACTGACTGTGTTGACTAGAGCCAGGGTTCAATTTATAAGGATATCCTCTGCTACTTGATACAACCTAGGGTGCCTGAGACGTGCGCTGATACAATGCAGCATTTACAGGTTTCTGGAACAGCAGCTGGGGGACAAGGTGGGAACAGTGGGACAACACAAATGGTACTGCATACCTATGTATGAGCAGCTGCTATAAGCTCTTATGATTCATCCTGGGTACTTAGAGACGGAGTTCACATGCAGATACTTACCTGAAGATACCTAAGTGCCTTAGTCTGGATCTGTACCCCACCCAAAGGGCCCTATCCAGTTTCCAGTAATCAGCATTTAGTGCCATTTGAGACACATTCCACAACCTGGTCTCCAGCTGCCATTCTTGAAAGACATGTGTCTCCTACCAGCCTCATGTCTTCCCTGCCAACCCCATGCAGCTGTCTCAGGTCCCTAGAGCATCTCAAAGTACACTAAAAGCCTCCACTGGTTAACTGAGTTGTGGAAATGTCTGTAATATGACTGCCTACACTAACAAAGCTAACAATTCAAGATTTCCTTTATACCCAGTGGAGGAAAAAATGGGTTTAGGATACATTTCAGTTGGCTTAATTGAAAGATTTACTTTAGAATGAGATATACCATACCCAGAGGAGCTAACTTCTCTCCATTTGTAATAAATTAAAGGGGACCAGCTCAGAAGCAGACACTTACACTCGGTCAGCTGAATCTCACCTCTTGGGATTTACCGACAGCACAAAGCGAGCTCCGATGTGAATTCAGATGATCCACTGCAGAGACACAGCCAAGCCACCAAGGTCTGACGGACCACTGCGAGCCCCAGTCAAGTAGCAAATTTTCCTTATTTGGGTTTTAGAAATGAGGCAAGATCAAATTAAAACCTCAGTGCAAGAGGTTTAAGATGATGAGTTTTAACATGTATTTATGATGGAGTAAGAAAATAATCACAGCCACGTGCTCTTGAGAACACGGTCAGCTGAGGTACCGCAACTGTGTGCATGAACCCAGAGATACAATTCTTGTTTTAATCCACCGCCACTGTTTTTCTGTTAATATTACTAAGTTTTTCCAAGAGGTGCCATGGTAACAGGCACCTTGGAATTACTTCACAGATTACATAGCGTGTTATGCAAAGTGGCCTGGAGGTTTTCTGCTTTAAATATTCAAAGGATTACCTTTGAGGTAGCCCATATATTTTCAAATCCTTAGATCCCTTGACACCTGGACACTTAGTATGCAGCTCCAAACATACCATAATTTTGTTCCCAGACTTCAGAAAATCATTTAAAAGTAGAGCGGGCATGAAGAGCACAAGGCAGTTCTATCAATTCCTCTAGCAGAGAGGTTACAAGAGGCATAAAGACAAAGACACATGAAGAAAAATAAGCAGTAGTTACCCAAAAGAAAGAGTTTGGTTAAAGTAAGGCAGCAAGTCAGCAACGGAAATTTAGTCTAGTGGTTTTGCATGAGGATAAGGAACACTGTTTCTGGCTATGCTTGCTACTAGCCAGCCTCATGTTTCATTCAGGTGGGATGAGAGGCTGATGCCATGCATTCACAGGGACAACTCCCCACCTCCCAGTTGTGCCCTGTCCTCTTTGCATCCTTCTCATACCGCTGCTCTCCCTCTACTGCCCTTCTATGTTGGGACTGCGTGTGTGGCTTTGGTAGCAGGGGAAGCGGCTGCACGGGTGGGTGGCCCCTGTCAGAAGCTGCTCGAAGCTCCCCCAGCTCCAAGTTGGCCCCACCTCAGGCAAAGGAGCAGTCGGAGACCTGCAGCAGAGGGAAGAGGGGGAGATGAGAGAAACACCTGTGCAGGAACCGGGAGGCAGNGGCTTTGGTAGCAGGGGCAGGGGCTACACGGGTGGGTGGCCCCTGTCAGAAGCTGCTCGAAGCTCCCCCAGCTCCAAGTTGGCCCCACCTCAGGCAAAGGAGCAGTCGGAGACCTGCAGCAGAGGGAAGAGGGGGAGATGAGAGAAACACCTGTGCAGGAACCGGGAGGCAGTGAGGGAGGAGGGGAGGAGGTGGCTAGAGTGGAGATTCCCCTTCAGCCCGCAGGGAGAGGGCAGGCTGTGCCCCTGCAGCCCACAGAGGATCGTGGTGGAGTAGCCCATGAAGGACCATGGCAAGGCAGAGAGGGACCTGCAGGCCCTGAAAAAACGCAGTGGAGCAGAGAGGGACCTGCAGGCCGTGAAGGACCCCACGCCAGGGGAGGTGCCTGCTCCCAAAGCAGACCGTGACTCTGTGGGCAGCCCGTGCTGGGTTGGTGCGTTCCTGAGGGGCTGCACCGCGCGGGAAGGACTCACGTCGGAGGGGTTCGTGAGGGACTGTCTGCCGTTGAGAGACCACGCGCTGGAGCAGGGGAAGCGTGTGNTTTAAGATCTGGATTTTCATGTCTCCTTATCCTAATCTACTTTGATTGATAACTGATTAAATTGAATTTTACCCCAAGCAGAGTCTGATTTTGCCCGTGACCATAACTGGTGAGTGACCCCTCCCTGTCTGTGTCTCGACCCACCAGGTTTCCTTACATTTTCTCCTTATCCCACCAGGGAGGGATGAGTGAGCAAGTGGCCACATGGTTCTTTGTTGCCGCCTGGGCCTAAACCACAACACCTTCACCCATAGATAGCTCCAGGGAGCTTTGTGCAGGAGTTGGGCACTGCGCTGGGCACGTCAGACCGCGTTTCTCTAAGTCCACGAGGCCAGGCAGTGCCACAGCCTGGGAGGGAGGCCACAGCAGGCAGGGTTTCTCAACTCTCCTCAGCAAAGGGGAGGACAACATGTGCCGAGCCATGTACCCCTCTCCCCCCCATCCGCACCCATGGCTCTCCCTCCTGGGCTAGGGGTCTCCAGTAGGGATTACCAGAGCACAGCACCAACAGCTCCTGCCTGCCAGCACACTCCTGCCTGCCCAGTGTTACTCCCTCCAGGAGAATCCCAATAAATTAGACAAAACTTCCTGCAGGATGCTGTTACAAAAGCAATGAAGATTAATGCAAGTTTAAAAAATAGGCACTTGGATACCATGGTGATTAGCATCGTGGGGAAAAAAAAAAGAAAAAACAGTTTTTCTTCTCTATCTATCTGATTTACTAATTCTCTACGGAATGTGCATTTTTGCATATGCACATACCATATGGACAGGAAGGGCAGAGGCACAGGTTTTCTGAAATCCCTGAGGCTCACCTTAATTATGATTAGTACAGGAATTGAGAATAATCTCAGCCAGCCTCATTTCCACCTTTATTAAAAGTCACAAACACAGTTCCTCAGTGACAGGCAAATTTCCTGCACCAAATACATTCAGTTGCCCAGACCTGCAAGGAAAGAGCGAATACTGTAATTTGTTAAGCCTTCTACCACCATCTCTTCTCCTCATCCCTGGCAATGGCATTATGCTCCCCACTGATTCATTGTTTTGCCTCAGTTATTGCTACACCTACCTAGCTGCTGCATCAGTGGCTTGGAGTCATGTCCCAAATCTTGTCTATCTTCCACACATGTGCTACTTAAATATCTTCCAAGGAACCAGCTTGGCCACCTTCCTACCTGCAAAACTCAAGTTGTTTACATCCAAATTCCACCAGCCGGTATTCATGAGGCCTGGTCTACTGCCTTACTTTGCTCAGGGACAGGCAAGTCCTCTCCTAAAAGTGCTCATGGAGAAAGCGAAAGCCCCTATGGTAGCCTAACTTTGCCTCTGCATAGAGCCTCTTTCCTTTCCCTTTCCTCACACCTTTGCAATAGGGGACAACGGGCTTCGTATGTGCTTCGACTGATATTTGGTGGGCACAGAAAGAGGATTACAGCAATGTTAATTGCAAACCACCAGCATGGAGAAGTACAGTGTATTGTTCATACAGAGAAAACACATTTTCAGGGTGTATCTTCACAAAGGCCCGGATTTTAAAAGGTGAAGACCCATGGGTCAGAACTGGATGATGCACAGCCGCATACAGCAGTGACACAAATTGGCTATAGGTACCCTTTTTTCATAACAAGAAAAGTGTTGCCAGTTATTTGTACCAGCCAAACTTACCACAGGTGGTCACCAATACCCCTGGAGCCATCACGACCCTTTTCCATTTCAGGATAACTGGAGGGACTACTCTGGAAAACATTGGAAGGCTGGCTGAACACGACTGACTTGCTGCGATGTTCCTGCTATCCGCACATCATGGGAGACACATCTCAGGGAGCTGAAGGTAGAACCCATTCCTGACTGCCACTGATATTCAAACACGAAATGCTCAGGCCAACTGGCACATAAAACAGTACATTGACAAATAATCAAAGCAAAGCCATGGTGTTTCAATGGGAGTCTGTTGGGGTGGTTTTTTACCTTAGGGAAAACTGCTCATACCCCTTTGGTAAAGAAGAATGAACAGTTGAACTTCACCAGATGGGACTGTGGGATCTGAGAAAGGAAAATGAGGATGGAGACAAACAAGGTACTTTGATGATGATACTCAGCCCTACGTCTTTCTTTCTGGCACTCTAGACCTCTCAGCCATTGCTTCATCTCTTTGCCTCCCCAGGCATCTCCCAGTCTTGGTCCCTATTCTAGACCAAGCCTAGAAAGTGTCCACAGCTGATGAACAGTCTTGATGTCATAAGCCTCTTCCCCCTGCCACACAATAATGTAACAATAAGTGATGAGCAAACCCCAAGACATCTTGCAGGATAGATAGGTCAGATCCAAATGCCTTTCAACAGATTTTGCTTTCTTCATGCACATTTTCTAGTTGTAAGTATTCTTACAAGGCATTACTTCAATTTTCACAGCGTTGATAAGTAGTTTCTCAAATCCCAGATTATGTACAGTCCATGCACAAATAACTCTCATAATAGCAAAGGGATTATATAAAAAAAGTAAAAAACTGAGTAAATAAATAGCTCCTGGTTAAAAATCTGAACCTCTCATTGGCTTTAATGCAAACATTGCCCCTTGAGCGTGTATCCACTTGAATCATTTAACTCTCTCATGAAACATTTTTTTACAGTTAAATGGTCCTCAGAGGCACAAAACACAGCAGTGATTTATACCTGTATGCATGTGTATCTAGATATATGACCATCATCTATGTATATCTATACTTGGTGGTGGTAGAACAAGAGCAGTTCTGAAGATCTTTTCCAGAGCTGTTTTTCTGCGATTCTGAGAGAAGCTAATTAGGAACCCATTTTTCAGAGGTACTGGGTATCTCCTGCTGCCTCCCCAAAAGCGGCTTGCTTAGAGATCAGCTCCTCTGAAAATCGTGGTCTTGAGGCTTGTCTCCTCATGAGAAGTGCAATGGTTTACATTAAAGCTATTTAAAAACAGTTTAGTGTTGTTACTTTTTGCTAAGCAGTGCATTATATTGTTTTAATTTGAAGTAGTAAGGCTTTGACCGAAATCAGTGTAAGCTGTTCTTGTGTTTAATGCGTTCATTCCTATTAAAAACATGCCTTTATTAGGGCCATGGATGTTTCCTGTATAAATCAGACCTTAGAGCCTCTGAAGGGCTCTAAGATGCACAAAGGAAAGATAATGCTTATCTTTATTTCCTGGTTTTTTCTGCACTAAGTCACCCACCCAACAGCACATCGACCTATCTTATATAGCACTATTTCTGCAGTCTTTGGGCACCTCACAACACATCTGGGAAGCAGAGAACAATTTTCTTTCCAATTTACCTACAAGGAAGTGAGCTGGAGGGCAGCCCTAAGCCCTCACCATACCCAAGCTGGGTCCTGCATTCAGCTCACCAGCCACTAACCCATGAACAGCTCTTCTCCTTTCTCCCTATAGCTCCCTCTTCCTATAATGCACCTGGCTTAGCCCTAAAAGCACAAAGTCTCTGACAAAACCATTGGGTCAGGACATCCACACATCTGGTTCCCCCTAAGACTGAGGACAGACCAGAGCATCTCCTGCTCCCTCCATCCACTGGGGTTTTCTTGGAAAGAAAGAAAAGGGATATGGCATCCCTGAGTCTTGGCTTGACTTGCAGTCTGCAGACCATCCCAGGACCCTGAAGCAGAGAAGCAGGAAGCTTGGATATAACTTAGAACCACTTGCACAAACCTATTTTTGGCAAGCCGCTTCCCCTCCTTCTGTTCAATGTGCTTCAGATACAGTGGTTGATGTTTCAAGGGCCCTAAGTGCCAACGCAGTCTGAGCTACAAGATCTTCTCCTGTGGCTGCCAAAGAGGCTATGTGAAAATCATCACAGCAGAAGAAACACGTTGAGTGCAGCAGGGAGCAGGAAAGACAAATATGGAGTTGAAAATGAGAGGAAATGCTCCAGTGCCAGATTTTATACTGCACACTGGGGCATTTACTCTCCTTCTTTCTTATGCAAAGCTCAGAAATCACTGTAGTGCTGGTGTTTCAGGAAGCCTCAAAAAGAGACTTGGTGGTACAGACATTCAGTGGCCTGGCCTCCTTTCGCTAGGACTGGAGACCTTCTCAAAGAAAATCAAACTTGATATTTTAGGAGGAAAAGTGTTACAGAAGAAAAGAGGTATGACCCATCTAATTTTATAACCGTCCAAAGACTTATATATGTTATTTATATATGCACTGTATGTTAGGGAGACCTCTTGATGGTATTCGGAATTAAAAATAGCCTGTAATACTGTGAAGCACTAAAGCTCTCATCTGGAGATGCAGTCAGGAGAGAAAATGAAGAGGGAGAATCTGTAGGCAGATTTCTGACAAAAACTGTTGTTTATATCTAGGCGAGGCTAGGAGACAAGTGCCAAGATTCCTGCAAGTTTTTCCAAACTTGGTGCCCGCAGTTTGGCTCCCACATCCATCATTTGGCAGCTCTTTCGAAGTGCAGATCATTCTGGCTGCTCTCCCCAAGATGTGCAGGGATGCAGCACGCTGACACTGTTGTGCCTGTGCTGGAAACGCTACCAGCCTCGCGCATCTCTCTGTCGCTGTCTCAAAAAGATGTGTTTTGCTTGGAAGTGGGGGCAGATGGCATAAATTCATTTATTTCTACTGTGTAAACAGAAAACAAAACCCAAAATGGGACGCACAAGAAGAGGCTGTGCTCTGCTTCCTGATCCCAACATCCACACAAATACAGCTCAGTCCTGCAGGATGCTGCCAGATGGAGACTATGGCAATTTTAAAGAAAAAAATACAAACACCGTTTTGTGAGGTGAGGGGTGTACACGTAAGTTTGCATTTGGCAGAGCAACAGTCCTTAGCTATCTAAAATACCCCACCTAGAGTGGCACTCCGCAAAAATAAGCCTTTGCCTCTACCTCCCCCGCTGCCCGCTCTTTTACGGGAGCTCAGAGCTTGTGTATGGTTTTGGGCAGCGGAGCCATCCACCTTCTGGAGCATCCAGAAGAGGAGAATAATTTTTCTGATAAAAAGATGAAATTCAAAGAGGTTGACAGGAACAAGGACAGAGCAGTGAGGTTCCAAAGTCCATCATTTCATGGAAAAGACCAAAGATCGGTCAGTAACTGCCAGTGGGTGGGACAACAGCTTTAAGCTATGTTTTAGAGAAAACGCCTGACTTCACCCTAGGCCTGTGCAGGACGTACCACTCTCACAGAGCTAACTCAAATGTTTTCCTTGGTCATTCCATTCCAATGCTGACCAGGTCTGAAACTGCAACCATTTGTAACATCTCTGTCAATCTAAAATAGAAGGCAAAGCTCTTCTGTTACCAGCTCTTCCTGAATAAGTTTTCACGGTGGAACATATCCATCGGCATACACACAGACACTCATTTCTGTAATCTAATAGAGGGATTTTTCTCCCAAAGGCTAAAAATCAAAAACCAAAACAGGACAAAGAAAGGTTATTTCTATAACCAAACACTCAGGAGTGTCTCAGATGTTACCTTCAGTATCTGGAGAGACACGTAGGGCGCATCTGAAGTTGCCTAAAACCATGTCCATCGCAATGACTTAAAGCCCATATTCCCTGGCCATTTTCACCATTTAGCCGTCAGGTCCAGCTGTGCCCATCTCCTGCATGTGTTCCAGCTGGGCTATCAAGGGAAGCATCAGCAATTGTCATCCTTATCCAGCCAGCCCCTGCTGAGACCCTCAAGACAGACAATGCCAGATAGCAACCTACACCCCATATTCTCACCCCACAGACCCCATAAGGCACCTCCTCTGAGCTGCAAGATGCTCAGCCTCCCAACACAGAAGATGGTGCCACCATTGCGAGCCCATGGTTTGTCATCTCTGGGGCACGCTGGGTACAGAGGGCACTTGTGCATTTCTATGTATGGACAGAGTAGAGGATGTGACCACTGCCAACAGCCATGTATGTAAGGGCACTGCAGGTTTGATAGCTTACCTAGTCAAAACATAAAGGAGCAATCCCACAGGACTGAGGGCAGTGGAGTAGGTAAGAGAAGATGCACCATTGCCTTGAGCAGAGATGATTCAAGGAGTCGTCAGCAGTGAAGTTTCATGCAACTTTGCTTGGTCAAGCTTAATTTCTGTCCTTGTGAAAACAATGTCAACTCTTACTAGGAAAATGCAGAAGGAGCTCTGTGACATCCTCCTGGTCAGGTATACCAGTAATGAGCAGCCTTCCTGCAAGGCCAGACTGCGAGACCCCATCAAGGAGAGTCCATCGGCACTGACAGCCTGCAGGGGCAAATCGCTAGCTCATCTATATCTCCTGCACTCAGCCATGGGCCACCTCCCTCGCACTGTACACAGCAGCCAGACTCCCTTTGACTGAACTTGCAAGTCTGGATACGGCCCTGTTAGCCTGCCCACTCCAGACCAGAGGAGGAGGAGGCCTGACTTTGCTAGGCAGTTCTCTTGGAATAAACCCAAGCTTCCATCGGGAAACAGTAGCAGAGGGCAAGTGAGTCTGTCTTTGAGTTGCTGGTCTTTCAGAGAGCTTCACAAGGCTGACGATGGTCTCACAAGCACGTGCTGCGCAGCCCGTGTGCTCAGGGACACTCCACAGGCCACAAGTTCCAACAATGGTGCTTATCAATGCAACCATCTTCCAGACAGCAACTCCTACATGGCAATGGGTGGGGATGGATGTGCCATCACCCCAGAGATAGCATCAGCACCAGCTTCAAGCTGCAGAGAACAAAGATGACTTTTCCCATGTGAAAATCTCTGGCATGCACCACAACTAAGTTATCCAGCCTTGCCTGCAGCAGCAGCAGCCTTCCTCTTTCCCCAAGCTATGACTCTGAGGTGGCTCCTGCTGTCTGTGTCACCCATCCCATGTTCTGAGATCTTACCACTTACTGGCTCAGGGGGATCATCTCAAATGCCCTTATACAGCTCAGTTCTCAGAGGCAAGACCAGGACAAGGACAAGGACAAGGACAGCGAAGATGGCAATACAAAAATTACAGTCTCATTCCCAAAATGTGGTAAGGGAAGAGTGTAATATAAGAGAGAAAAACCTGATCATCCTGCTTAAGAAATATTTCATGTGACACAGTAAAATGATCTGCTGGCAAAAATGATTGTGAAAAAGTCACTCAGAGACTGGCATGAGCCAAATGCAGACAGAGGATAGATAGTTCCTGCCTCAGGTCTTAGTGCAGAGTCAGCCTACGTGTCAAAAAACATCCTGAACTCTGTAGTACAGTCTTTGTGACTTTCCACTGCTCTGAGCCATAAAAAGTCACAACAGTTCATGTTACAGCCAGTTCCTTCCAAGGCATTCAGACATCTGCTGGAGATCCACATCACCCTGAGGATTATCATACCTGAGCACGATGAAGCCCCCATCACTCTAAACCCCATAAGCATCCAAAACCCCTGTGCAGAAACAAGATACTCTTGCCAATCTCTCACATAAGCTTTCGTGCCCAGTGTGACAGTGGCGTGGCTGGGTCTATCTGACAGGTCGTACTGCACTTCTCACCGTCTTCAGCACTAATCCAGCCCTCTGTCTGTACCCGGAGATAATGGGTAGGACAAAGTGGGTTATCTGCACGGATGGCCCTAGCCAGTTTCTGCATCTTTATGTGAAGAGAAAGCAGCATTGCTGCCTTCAAATATGAAATTGCCCAAGCAAAATGCAACCTTGTGGTATGATTGTACAGGGTTACATTATGACTACAAGCGTAAACACAGCGCCCGATTCAAAGATTTCTCAGTTTAGGTGAGACATGCTGAGATGCCTTCATTCATACGTGATGCTTCAGGGTAAGACAGAGACAGGAGCTGGGGGTTTGATGTCACAACAGTGAAAAGCTCTCCTCCACCGGTGGTTTCTAACCACAGAGCCCGTGGCCACTTTTTCCATCCTTCCCTATATTAGGAACCTTCTGTGAGGTGGTAAGGGCATTATACCAGTGTTGTAGAAGACCTACTTTGAGCTGCAAGGCTTTCAGTGTGCATTAAGAAATCCAACTGTCGGAGCAGGTGACATTTGCAAAACCGAGATTTGCAGAAATAGTCTGTTAGGAAAAGCAGAAAAAGGAAAATGCTTTCTACTTTTAATCTGAACCCATATGAAATGGCATCACTGGGATACAATGACCCTGATTCATAAAAGATCACGAGGGAGAACAAAGGGCATTTAAGTTACTACTTGCACCGATAAGGATTGCCTCTGAAACCAAGCACAGCCCTTCTCATCACAAAAGAGAACTTGGCCTGAGAGAGAGGGCTTCTGAGAGCAGATCTGGGAAAGCGTGGGTCAGTGCTGGAGACTGGTTACAACCAAAGATGTTCGTCACGCTGGCCATTAAAAACCACAGCAAGTTCCAAAAACAACTGCTAAAAATCCACCTCCTGAAGTCTCCTCTTTCACCTCTCCTGGATGCAATTTCTAGCCCTCTTTCCATCACCTTCCCTTCATCTTCCTGCCAAGAGTTTGGCAGCAGGCTGCAGCCTGGCTTTTCCATCCAGTTCTGCTCTGTGGCCTTGCAATAGTCCAGGTGAGGAGCAGCTCCAGACTCACATAACCACGGCTTGATGCAGTTGCCCACTCATAAGCACTGATTATCATTTTTACATGCCCTGAGTTACCTGAAGTATCCCTATCGGGCTGCTATATATGGTTCAAGACCAACCAGGTTGTGGAGGTTGTGGAGTCTCCTTCTCTGGAGATATTCAAACCCAGCTGGACATGTTCCTGTGCACCCTGCTCTGGGGGCACCTGCTTTAGCAGGGGGGTTGGATTAGACGATCTCCAGAGGGCCCTTCCAACTCCTGCCATTCTGTGAGCCCATGATACAGAGGCACATACCTTTCTGCAGTGGCAGAGCAAGGCTAGAGAGCAGGCTGCAAGTAACTCCAGTGGCACTAGGCGCAAATGTTTAGGTGGCTGAATCACATCCCACATCCGCATTGCTTCTGTGGGTGCTTAGGTCCCCAGGCACATGTAGGCAGACGCATTTAAGCCCCTGAATCCAGAGCCAGTTGCAGCCTTCTTTGGGTGCCTCAGTTTCCCCATCTATACAGTTGGGATGATGATACTCTATTTATATAGCACCTTGGAGGATGAGATGACAAAGAAGTTATCAGACTGAAACAAAAGCAATCTCAGCACGGGCTGTCTCGTTTTCTTCACGAAGTTTCCCTCCTTTCCCCTTGTACCTAAGCAACACAGCAGGTCACCTCTATGTGCATGGGTCTGCTCCAAAGCCCTCCAGGACATTAATGGTGTCTCATGCAAATAAAAGTGGTTTTGTTGAGCAAGACCATAAGGGAGTGACCTATTTACCACGTGCGCAGGAGGAATGTTATGATCCCTCACATAAACTGGAACAGCAAAGATTTCATTCAAGTTTTTTCTTCCCCCATGGTATGACATTGTTCTTGTATGTGTTTACCAGGGAGAATGTCAGATGCTAAACTGTGAGCTGATGAGATGATAATGAAGGTACACTGAAATTCAGCACTACAAAATGGATTTCCTGTTGCTGTTGCTGGCTTCTTGGCTGCTACCCTCCCGTGGCATGTCTTCACCAACTGCTACAATTGTAGACATCTGATGCTAAAAATCCTTATTTTCTTCCTACATCTTGGTTTCTTCCATTATATCTCTGTTTACTAAGGGGAGCTGCCTTACCCATTTTAAAAGCAGTAAAAGAACCACACAAAAGGGAAGCTGTTTCTTCCACATTATCTCCAGAGCGGCTCACCCTGGCCTCCATTACCCACAGTCACCCTCATTTTCCTCCTGAACTGGGAGAAAAACTCATTTTACTGCTATCAATCAGTCTCATGCTCCCAGTAATGCAGAAGATTTCTCTGTGTGTCTGTATTTTCTGTGTTTATCTAACTGCAGTCATGGAGCACCTTGCTTTTTTGGGTAAGGACTCAGACAGCAAACTGACTACTTCAGTCAATGGTTTAAAGCTCACAGCAGAGTAGATGCTACAGAGTATCTTCCCCTATCCTGAAATTTGAATCTCTCTCAACTAGAAGCAACATTTTTAAGAGTAAAAGACACTTTCTTTTGTCATTTTATGAAAAACATATATTTTTTTCTGACATTTTTTGTTAAATTGTATTAGTTCATTGTAATTCTTAAAGCTTTGCAGCTTACTTAGCCTAGGAGCCCCCTTTTTAGCTCTGCATAAAAGCAAATATAGATATGGACAGCTCTAAAGTAGTGTTTCTGGGTAACGCTTTCACCCAGCCATTTTCCACCCCAGAGGAAAATGTTTCTAAGCAAAGAGTGTTACAGCATAAGACACAAACTGTGATCTCTGGAATGAAACATTACATTTTATTAACCTCAAGCATGAAGCCTCCCTGTGCTGGCAAGGAAATTATACCATTCTAACCAAAAGGAGTTTTTAATAATTATTGTCAGCGAGGCAGTAGCTGTAGGAAGGTGAAATAACCTCCCAGTAAAACTCTATCAGTGTTAACGAATTGTAAATTAGATACTGTGAGCACCTGCCCGCTGCTGTAAACTGTTTCCTTTTGAAATAACTACTGCACCTTCTTCCTCTGGGTAAAAGGATAATGAGACTTGATGTTATAGCCTCATTACAAGAAAAAGGAGGGTCCAGTAGAATAATTGCCCAAAACCGGAGACGAATGTCATGGCAATGGTCACGAAGCGGGAAGCTGGAAGGTTCTGTCAGGGGGTTACAGGTCAGTCTTTCTTAAGAAAAGACCTCATGGTTTGGTGATGTGACACTGCACTGGGATGAAATGAGGCTCTTCCATCCAGCGGAGGATGGCGGCTGTCAGCAAACCACTCGTACAGCACAAAGGCACAAGCTTGAAGACTCCCGCAGGGCATGGGGGACAGGCTTGGGAGCAGGAACTGGCCAGCTCAGGAGCAAAGCAATTGAACATCCCACAGAACGGACTGAACAGGCAGAGAGTGCTGCAGATGGCAGTCAAAGGGCAGTGCTGACAAAGGCTGGGGACTTCACAAGCAAATCAGTGATTTGAATTATACTGCCAGGTTATTACTCAGCCACATTTCCAGTTTCACTTGAAAGTACATTGCTGCAGACACTTTGCCTAGTGCCTTGCAGCAGTAAAAAAAAAAAAAAAAGGCGAATAAAATAATATTCCACTTATTCAAAAAATAGAAGAAAAATCTGTAATTTCCTTCGTATAACCTGATGCACACCCTTACCTGAACGACTGTTCTTTTCCAGCTTTGCTACTGCAGAGAATGCAGTGGAAAGCAGAGCAACGGGGGACAAGCAATCCAAATGCTTAATGGCATGTAGGAAGAGAGCTGAGAAGATTGGGATGGCTGGGTTAGGGAGAAGACAATACGCACACATCATGACGTAGTTGAAACGATGACTCAGACCTGAGCAGGTAAATTTATCTCCAGAGTGCCATAAACTGGATAAGGGAATGTCTGATGACATTTATGGAGCACATCTGAGGAATGGGCTGCTAGTGGTACAAAGCAAAATTACTTAAAGCTAAATATCCCTGGAGAAACAGCTCTTCAGGATTTTCACATACCATCAACCACGCCTATATTAAATTATAAAATTTAAAATAGAAAGATAGAAGATAAAAACAGAAATAAATTTAAAGGGATTAGGAGTTAAATAATAAAACGAAAACAGAAGAAAAGACATCTTACCCATTTAGGGTACAAGCCTCTCTCAGTATGAAAAGATTAGGTGGAAATCAAAGTATTGAGCAATTATTTCTATGTTTTCCAAGAATGCATTTCAGTGACAAACTTAAGGACGGATTTTCTTCCAGAAGTAATTACAATGTACAAGGTCAGTACTATTAACACACACCGTCAAACTTGGCCGTAGAAGATAATGCTGGGTAGATAGCTGTGGTGCCATTTGAGGTGGCTTTCAGTAGTCATTTTTCCATGCTGCCTGAGCCTCTCTGAGTACAATCGTTTCTTGCACAAAAGCGGTCGTGCACAGGACACCCACATAGGCATAAGAAAAGAACCCCTAACCCAAGGTGATTTCTTCAATTGCAACGAGATGTGCTCAAAACAACTGTTGCGTAGCTCTGCTTTGCTGTCTGGAAGCTCAGCAAGAGTAAATCTGCCCACACTCCTTCCCCTGGGCACTAGGGCTGCTAAAGACCTCACACTTCTGCCCCCGCAAATCACAGTTGCTTCTCTCACGTAGTAACAGCACTGCTCATCCACTGGACAGAACAACGTCCATCAGCCTTGTCATTGCTGTGCTTCTGAGCTGTGACCCACATCACCGTACTTGCACACACAGATGTGGTGGATGAGCGGCATCGTTCCTTAGTTTCAGCTCCTAACGCCGTTTTGATTTTTTGGATGGGGCCACTTCAGAGAGCCACCAGACTGCAATTAACAGTAGGAATAATAGTAAGAAAGCTAAAAGCAATTGTCATTGGAAATACAGCCTATCAGTATATCAAAGCGCAAGCAGCGACACTCATCAAAGCAACAAGCAATCAAGATGGATAATGAGCTGCCGCTCATGACTCAGCTGTAGACTGATGGATGGCTCTCAGCCCCTTGGAAAACATGAAGTTAAAAGTGCTTGTTTCAACCGGTGTGAAAGTGTTTTCTTACATAAAAGCAGGAGATTTGTGCTAATGGAATTTATTTCTCATTCACAATTGCCTAAGAGTACACGTTTTGTGCAGCTAATCAGATGAGCAACATCATGGCAAATCAAAGTCGCCCAGTGCCTTGCGACAGACTAGGCACACTGCAGGTCCAGACCTGGCTCTGGGTATTGGACATCCCAAAGTCCTCTGATGGCTCACTCTACATTTCGAGACCAGTTCCAACCCCAAATAAAGCAGATTCTGATTTGGACAGAACACTGCTCTCTCACCCCCTTTGGAGATGTTCAGATCCAGGGTTTTGGTTCAGGTCCACTTGGGAGAACACACAAAGAAGGATTTATCGGGAGCTACTATTAGAGGAACCGGCAGCAAGACTGGCAGGTTCCTTCTGCTGTCACTAATCTTTGACAAGGTGGCAGGAAGCAAGTGTAGCTGTGATCAAATGACAAAACACCAAAGCTCCTTCTATCTAATCGCTGAATTTTGTATTATAGGCCTGAAAGGCACACAAAGAACCGTGCTTCTCTAAAGTCCACTGCTTTAATTGATCATGCAGCTTTTTGCCAGTAGAGGCTGCAGTAGGGAGAAAAGTCCCATCCCACCCCTTCCCATCCTACCCCAGCCAAACCTGTGTTACACGACTTTCAGGAACGGATGGTGTATGAATGTCTGGAAGTCAGCTGCCTTGACTGGAAACCCCAAACTTGATCTTTCTGAGATAAGGAGAGCAACACATTGGGACATGCTATCTGGGTCTCTGTTGTGAGGCTTAATGCCAGCCCCAGGAGCAAGGCGGTCTTTCCACCAGCATTTGCCCTTCTTTACTGGAAGCCACCAGCTTCACTGCGCAGCTCTTTATGCAGCTCTTCAGAGGCTGCAGAGGCCTTCTGAGCTCCAGTGCTCTTCCACTCATCTTGGCCTGGTCCTCCCCAGCCTTCATGTCTTCTGTCATCTGCCCATCTCCCAGCTCCTCTTCCAGTCTTCCAGTTCCTATCCCCTCTGACGCACACCTCACCCAATCTGCTGCTTTTTGAGGGCCCTTCTCTCAGTAGCAGAGAAAAAACACAGTTTTGTGGGCAGCAGAGCAGCTGGCTCCTGGATCCCATCCTTAATTGGTGCTGCAGTTTATCTACCTTTGCTCCACTGCATAACTACGCAACCACACTATAAAATCCCTTCTACAAATAAGAGGGTACCAAGGTTTGACAGTCTGCACGTGTGACAAGTTGGGTGAGTTGTTCTCTGCCGTTGCATTCCGGACTCCCATACCACAAATTTGATGGTTTAGTCTTAACACTTAAGTACCTCAATAGCCTGGCTTATCCTGTTTCCTCTTCTTGTCTTTTAGATAATCTAGTCACGGCCTCTTGGCGATCTCTGCTTTCGCTGTCCTACATCTCTAGGTGGTTGAGTAGTCAATTGTTATGCTGGAGGCTTCAAAAACTGCTTTTTGCTGTGTTAACCTCTGTGGCATCTCCTGCATTCATCACCTTAGAGGGACAGTGCAGACTCCCAGGGGTTGAAAACGGCGTCACCTTTTCTAGTCCAACCATGAAGAGAGGCACTGCAGTGCACAGAGGAGCACTTTTGTTTGTGCTTACCTGCCTTTTCAGAGCTGTTGTGTACTGCTTGAAGTACAACAAAATGTATAAAGTGAAGTCTAGCTTGACCTTATTTTTTCCGTTTCAGGCTATCTAACGTTCTCCTTGCCAGTACTCCTTTCCCTCTCCTATCTATTCCTCTGCTTTACCTATTTAGATAGGTTGAGACTTACCATCAAGGTGTGCCTGATCTTAAGAAGGGTCTTGAGACATGCTTGTGATTAAACAGTGCATCAACCTGAAAAAATCATAGTTTCTCACCAATGCTAAAGAGTCAGAGAGACAGCTCAAACACCAGATCCTGGATCTTCCCCACTGCTCAGCTATTGCCTCTATCCCTGGCCCTGTTTTGAACCATGTCTGCTGTCTCCAAAACACATCTCGTGTAGACAGCCAATAAAATTCTGAGCCTGCTTTATAACCTTGTTCTTTCTCAGGATGCCATTACTCAGCCAGTGCATCCTCTTGGGAGCCACGAGTCCTCAGAGACCGAGAATTTGCAATGGGGATGGGCAAGTTACAGGTCCAGGCTTAAACAAACAGATTGTATTCATTTAAATTTGTATACAAATGGTTGGAGAAGACTCCCGGAAAAGCCTCTACATGGAGGCAGACACTTGCAAAGTGGCTATTACAATGATAAGACATTTTTCACTCTAGCAGAGCTCCTCATTCAGCACAGCTCTTTCTGTTACCAGACAATGGTGACACTGCTTTAAAGCTCCTCCACACAGGTGGCTGCTGTCTGAGGGACATAATAGCCCAAATCAGATCACATATGATTACAGTACCTACTTCTAGTTTGTTGCAGGGGCTACTGAAATCAGAAAGATTCAGAAATTCATAAACTTTGCATCACGGTATCCGTGCAGTATCAGAGAGCTGCCTTCAGGTAAATGCACAAACATCAGCTGGCAACCCCACTCTTTCTGAAGGCTGTGGCAAATCTATGTTCTCTGAAGAATTTAGACACTCTGGATTAGTAAATGCAGAGCGCTGTCTATTTTAACAGTCTGTAGAAAATATTCAGCAATTTGGATGAGAAAGAGACGGTGAAAGGTCTCTGAGAATCAGAGTAACAAAAGCATAAATAACACAGCAGATTGATCAGCTCAAGAGCAATGATTTCCAAAAATCACCAGAAATGCCAAGGCAGATTAATCAGCTTTGTTTCACTCAGAGATGTTTCAGAAACAACTTGATGTGAAAGCAACCATGTGAAGCCAGCAACACTTCTGGGAGCCTAGGAGAAAAATGGAGCAGGTTTATTCAGGATGGGAAGGGAAAAGACAACATGTCATATTTATGATGTACATGTGTCCATGTTACTTGACTACATAACAGGTTCAGCTATTTGAGGGGGGGGAGGGGATGGAATTTTAGTATGGACTTCCCCCGGGATGTTCCTGTCGGGTTTAGCACCATGTGCAACACATTGCCTCTGAAGTGTCCCCCACACTGCTCCCATCACTTTCCTTCCTTGAGCAATGCTGACCGGTTCTGGGGTCTTTTGCACTTACAGAGGCATTTCTGAATTACCCATCACTGGACCATCTAGGCTGCACGTTATCCGTGCCATGGATGCCAAGCCAGGGTACGTTGAAGAGCATGTATTAGGTCAGACGTTGCTGCACAGAAACAAAGGCTTTTGGTGTATCTGCTTCCTTGTGGTACACAGTTGGCATTAATAAACCTGTTGGACCCAAGCTGGTCTCGCACAGGGCTCCTTGGCTTTTGAAAGTGGGATCATGGCACAGGCAGCCTAAGTGGAGTCAGCTGTTGGCTGTAACACGTGCTTGTTTTTCAGGTCCAATAACTCTGCAGCTCTGGGCTCATCTTCAAAAGTCTTCCTGACGCCTGAGGTCTCCAATGGTCACTAAGACCTCCAAAGATACAATTTGCAGAAATTTTAGAGCTAAAAATACAAGGCTGAGAGTTTGCGGGAGAGTGTGAATGTTAATGCCTCTCTTCCAGCATGGCATTACATAAGAAACAATGCAAAATCACATTCTACATTGTTACTTAATGCATACATATTATACTGGACTATGACCCTGAGTAATTTCCTTTGTCACCTCTTCCTTTCTCATTTGATATATTTTGTTTTGAGCTACACAGCGGTAAGTAGCAAGCACAAAAAGCCCCCAGTGAATACAGGCTGACTGATTAGGTGGAAGAAGAAGGTCATTACAAGGACTGGTGGAACTTCAGGCTGTAACTGCTGTGTAGATGGCTCCTGTCTCTGCAAAATGATATGAGTGATAATTAGGAATAAATAAATACATCTGCTAAACAAGATAGGCAGTTCAAGGGTGGCTGCATCCCACAAAAATAAATAAAATGGTTTGGAAATAGCATGAAGAGATATGAAGATGGAAGACTGCAAAAGAGTTATGAGCTACTTCTTAAATAGCTTGCTGAAGTCGTTCAGCTCTGGCAGCAGATTCAGCTGCCAGACTGAGCTAGAAAGTCAAGCTGAACTGCTTAGAAATAGCTATGATTAATTTCAAGTGGGATTTTATCTAGCGGTCAGTGCAATGGGAAAGAGGGCAGAGCAACCACTTTGTGTTTCCTATTCTGCAAAGTGAATTGCTGTGTGAAAATTGAAAGTTCTGCACTGGCAGAGCTATCTTGGCACAACCAGTCCTGGAGAAAAGTGAGGTTTCCTGCTGGCTCAACTTAATGAAGGATTTGGTCACGAACACAGAAGTCGAAAACCTTGGCAAATGTATTAAGCAGAGATGTAGACTTACAGGCTTACCAAAAAGCCATCGTGAGCTTGCAAAGCCTAAGGAGAAGGCAGAGCTCACTAGGAGCACATGCTTACTGTCCTTCAGTCTCCAGTTCATGATAAGGCACAGATCAAGTATCAGCTATGGTGTAGTAATCATTTCCATAGGTGGGGGTGAATGCTCCTCATATTTTCTTCCTGCAGGGCAATCATCTCTTGGAACTGACTTGTTGCTTATACAAATAGTTTTATTTTTGATAAGGACTAACCTGTTTTGTGCTTAAATAAATGACATCTGCCGTTCAGCATGCTAAGCACCAGCAGTGGACTGCAACAGATTTATGACTTAAATAGATTTCTCTATTTCTTCAAAGTTAGTTGCTGGCTGTGCAACAAAGTAGCTCAGAATTCATTATTTTTTCAAATAATTCTTATAACTGGATTATTCCTAATGCGAACTACTCACTAAAAGATTCCCTCTCTTGCATGAGAGTACATTATTCTTCTGCTTACTGCTAGTGAATAAGCCTCAGGAATATTTATGAATCTTAAAGGGAGTGAAGGCAAATGAATAGAAGATCTAGCCAGCTAGTTTGGATCCAGACTTCAAACAGTTTGAAATCCAAGAACGTTTGGATTCAGGATTTTCATGTGTGCTAATTTGTTGTAGGCAGTATTTCTTTATTTGAAAAAGAATAGAGGCAATTTGGACTAGAAAATGCCTTCTTGAAAGCTATTTTTAAAATGACCCTTAAGGAAGAGTGAGTTCTTGCTGTGCAATTTGCAAGATAAGTGCATTTGAAGCAATCCACTGATAAAACAGCATGATGAAAGGTGGCAGTGAGTGACTTCACACTAGCCCACAATGTCAGAGGCAGCTCAGGTGACTATAAATACATTATTCTACAAGAATAAATATAACAGAGAACTAATTTGTAGAGACACCATTGTTTCTCCAGTTGTGCACATGCACGCGCAGCTGAGAAATACTGGCGACAAAGAGTCAGGAGATGAGAACTCCCCCAGGGGAGAACTGTTCCCAAAAAACCTAGCCCAAGCCATCTTGCTTCGGGCAAGGTGGAAAGAGTTAATTGAGAGATCACAAGAGACCAGCAAAAATAAAGGCTGGTGCACATGGCTTCACATGTCCCAGCTCATTACATCACTACAATGGGCCAGCTCCAGCCATACAACAGCTCTTGGGACAGGGCAGCTCCACAACTGGGCAGGCAGCACTGGCTACAAGCACTATCAAAAATGATGCAAGGTTTGCTGATCACATCCTGTGCAGGAAACGGGGACTGCAATTGTGGAAGATTTCTGTAAGGCATCAGCAGGGCCATTGCTGATTCCCTCTGACAGAGAGGGAGTGCTGCTGCTCTCCGGCTGTTGCAGCTGGGACAGCACCAGAACAGGAGGAGACTGACTCATGTCACTCTCTTAAAATCAAAAAGCCACTTATCTAAATCCATAATTCCATGAGGAGTGACTTTGCCCACTTGAGGATTTGTTTAGCCGTACCACTTGTCTAGTAAGTTCCTTTAAGTGTTACTGATGTCACTGGGTGATCTGCAGAGGTGTTACAGCCCACAACCCAGACGTAAAGAGCTGGGACACAGGATGGCCACCCTTCACAGACAGAAGCTGTGGCTCCCACTTGTCTGCTATTATATAAGGAGACTGTGATTTGACGTGTTTGGCTTTCATGCCTTGCTCACAAGGTCATCCTTCCTTCTGAGTCAGTGAATTTCTGGACCCAATTGATTTTTCTAAAGTGCAGCCTTGCACTAAGGAGGTTGGTTTGATTTTGTTTATTTGGGACTTTTTTCTCTATTTGGGAGTTGCCTCCCTTCAAGCTGTCTCCTAACAACCTTTAAAAAGACTACATGCTATGCAGAATGTGTTATTTGTTTTGCCTCTTGATGCCTTAGTGGAGACAATCCCACCTCGTTTTTTCCTCAGTGTCATTGCTGGTACAAGCACAGTCTGACGCTGACTCCTCATTTAGACAAGACATCCCTTCATTTGGGTCAACACGCCAAGTAAGGGCTGACTGGGAAATCCAGCCAGTGAGCTGAACTCCCACCACCGAAGTTTTGTGGCCCCACAAGTAATTGCCAGCACAATGCAGAGGGAAGGCTAGGGGAAGGAGCTCCTACAGCTTGCATGGCAGCTCAGAAATCTGTAGTAGCGATAGATCCTGAGAGATCAAAAGCTCTTCTCATGCTTTTCAGGAATACCACGGTACACCGTACTGTGTGTGCCACACCTACATGTAACACTACCATCAAACACTTGGAGCCTACTGAATTTAAATTTTAAATCCACCAGGAGATATGCTGCTGAGTTACTGCCTTATTAAGTCCAAAGTGTTTGTCAAATTTCTGTCTTGGGCAGACAGAAGAATATCAACTTTACAATTCCTTGGAGTTTCAGCCCAGCATAGGAGGTATGAGGGCAATAGACAGCTCTGTGCACCAAATGGAGCTATGCAGTATGCCGCAGACATGGAAAAAAATCCCCTATATCCAAAAGAATAAAGAAGTTCTATGCAGACAGTCCCAAAATTGTCATACAAGTTAAAGGAACCTTTCTGTTTGACTAATTTCCAGAATTAGAAAGCAAAGCTCTGATTCCACCCCAGAGGATTTGTTCAAAAGACAGAGAATGTCAAAATCAAACTAATTTCCTAGACAGGAGATTAATGGGTAAAGACCACAGATAATAGATAGGGGAGTTCATTGATCAGACAAGGGGAAAAAATACACTGCTGAAGGAATCCTTTCTTGTGCTGAGGACAGGAAGACAGACACACCTTGCAGTTATTATTCCCTCCTTTAATTACAAATACTTCAGTGTCAAGATATGCGGGCAGGGTAGTTTTCAGCATGGACCTCTCCAGAGAACCGAAAGCTTTGATAGGAGATGACTCTCGAACGCCTTGAGTTTGTCTAACACAGCAGAATATAGAACAAATAGAGCCATGTAAATTTTAGCAGCAGACTAATTATATATGATATCTTGTAGCCCTGTGTGTGCATCAGCAATTTGCTCTTACAAATTCCTACTTTCAAACTCTTCCTGTGACTATTTTATACTTTTTACCACTTATGACTGCAGATTTGTGTGTGCTGTCTCGCCCTTGCATGTATACACGTGTGTATATGCATTTACACATACTTACAGAGGAAAACTTCATATTCATCATGCATATACTACAGTGGGATAATAACAATAATCATATTACTGGAAAACACTTGCAAACATTTATATGAATGACAAAAATGTGGTTGGAAGCAGTCAGCATGGATTTAGGAAGAGGAAATCATGCTTGACAACTCTGACAGCCTTCCATGATGAAACGACTAGCTTGGTGGATGGGGAGAAGGAGCTGACACTGTTTAATCTTGACTTTAGACTTTTGACACTGTCTCTCATAANGACATGTAGCTTCAGGTACTTCCCATGTGTACAAAAGCACTCCCTCAGGATTTTGATGGCCACCATATAAAACTACCAAGTAGCCTCAAACATCCAGCCCAAACACCTCTTACCTGTTTAATCTTGACTTTAGACTTTTGACACTCTCTCTCATAGCATCCTCACAGACAAACAGATGAAGTACAGGTTAGATAAATGGGCGGTGAGGTGGACTGAAAACTGGCTGAACACCTGGGCTCAGAGGGTTCTGATCAGCAACAGAAAGTCCAGCTGGAGGCCAATTACTGGTGGTGTACCCCAGGGACTGGCACTGGGGATAATACTATTTAACATCTTTATTAACGACCTGGATGATAGGACAGGCGGCACCCTGAGCAAGTTTGCAGATGATAAAGTGGGAGGAGTAGTTGGCAACACCAACAGTTGCACTGCCTTTCATAGAGGGACCTTGACAGGCTGGGGAAATGGGACAACAGAAACCTCATAAAGTTTAACACAGGGAAACAGAAAGTCCTGTCCCTGGGATGGGACAGTCCCAGGCGCCAGCACGTGCTGGGCACCAACTGCACAACACTCCTGAAAAGTGACTAAGTATTACGCACATAGTAAACATAGAAAAGCTGAAGAAGAGCAAGGACAGCAAAAGGGCATCTGCAGACTCCAAAATAGGATGAGTCTTGACTCTCCTGCTTTAATACCTAGATGATTTCCCTCTATTAACTGGATATCAAATAGACTTCTATTTCTTCCTTAAATGTGTTATCTAATCAGTAAAAGAATGACAGTGATTGCTTAAAAATTCTGAAACAGGCTGGTAGGAACGAGAGGGTGACATGACCTGAATTTCTACTGAATCTATTGGCCTCTCAAAGGACCTTAATCCAGTATTGCCTCTCTTGCCATTAATTGGACTTTCTCTATTGGCTCTGTTCTGATCAGGCCACTTTAATTAGGAAAACAATGTTTTCTTCTTTCCTTTCCTATAGATGAAGACTGGGATATCTCAGAAGGGATATTTCACAAGGACACAAAGTATTCAAATTAATAATTTTATTTCTATTAATGAGAATAACTGCTCCTGAACTGGATCAGCGTAATATACAAGACAGAACTGAGCGCTCTGCTTTCTATGGTATTGAGTTATTTAAAAGATTGCTATTATGGCTTAGATCAGAGAAACATTAACAGAGCTGAAACCATCCAAATGGCTAATTTCTTTTTGATATAACAATTGAACTATTAAGAGTCCAGTTGTAACTTGCATGTTCTTAATTTTGTCTGCACCTCAGAGGGAGCTGAAGCAAATCTTCGAGGAGTTTCCTGGATGAAAGTCTATCTATCTTAAATGTGAAAAATCAGCACAACAAACTTTCAGTGACATAAAATATATACAAACTGAAACAGTTGTCTTTTACCGGTGGAGGGAACCATATCATAAATGTCTTTGAAAATCTCCTAGAAGTTACTATATTTGCTAGCATAAACCCAGAACTAACAGGGTGTCTTCTATATTTGGGTGAGAAGCGTGAACAAGAAGCAGAATAATACCCTTCATAGATGATGTAAACTTGTCTTCCGTTGTGGTCCTGAGCTTTGTTTGTTATGATTCTGCATGTTTTCCCATTTGCTTCGGTCTCTACGAGTTCCAGGAGAATCCACATTCCTCTATGAAAAAGCACAATGCTTAGGCACTAGAGCCCGAGGGCAATGCTAGCTTAGCCCTTACATTCACATCTTTGCCAGTATACGGAATTGACTGGTTTGCATAACGCTTCCCCTAAAGCCCTTGAAGCTTGATGCTGCTCTGAATCACAGAGGGCTGGCAGACACAGAAGGGCTGGGCCTCACTGACTCAGCCTTTGGATCGCAGGACTCAAGAGGTCCTTCAAACCACGAAGCAGAGGCTTAAAAAAGGAGGCAATGGAAGAAACAATATCTACCTTCTTCTACAAAGGAAGGTATCACTTATACATAACCAGGTCAGGCCTGGCAGCTAACAGTGGGTCTTCAGATCATCCAACATTTTAGTTCTTGGTCGCCTAGACTTTTATGGTCATAAAACGCTGTAGCTGTTTGTATTGTAAGAATTTGTATGAACAGCAGTTCACCACATTAAATGGTATGGTGTTTCTATGCATTTCTATTCCAAATGCAGTTCACTTGTGAAAAGGCTTAAGAGTCCTTTAGGGATTTATCCTTGTTGGTTTTGCAGAGAAATACAATGAGAGATTTCATGCAACTCTCTTGAGTGCAGCTTTTCCTCAATACTGTGATATGGTTAATTAATTTTAAAGGAGCCACTAATAGAGCTTGCCTGTAAACTAGATGTTGGTTTTAGGAGAATAAGTAGTGACA
>VZSC01007028.1:93150-106338 GCA_013398225.1 Steatornis caripensis | reverse complement strand
GAGCCCCCCCGGAGCCTGGCCAGGAGCCTGCCGTGCGCTCCGCGGTGCGGCCCCGGGAGCCCCCTCTGCACCCCGTGGTGCCCCCTGTGCACCCCAACGGGCATCCCTCTGGTATGGCATCTCCTTCTGCAGCGCACACGGAGGCCCCTTTGTACCCCCTGGGTGCCCCCAGGACCCCCCCGGTGCGTCNAGGAGCCTGCCGTGCGCTCCGCGGTGCGGCCCCGGGAGCCCCCTCTGCACCCCGTGGTGCCCCCTGTGCACCCCAACGGGCATCCCTCTGGTATGGCATCTCCTTCTGCAGCGCACACGGAGGCCCCTTTGTACCCCCTGGGTGCCCCCAGGACCCCCCCGGTGCGTCGGCTCTGCGCCCTGCAGTGCACACCCTAGGGACCCCCCCCAGAGTCCCCTGCTCTGCCCCCCAGGATCCCTCTGAAGTGCCCCCAGGGCAATGCCCTCGTGAGGCCCCTGGGCCCCCCTTGGTGCACTCCCTTTCCCCACCCAGGAATCTCCCAGTACACCCCAAATGTGTCCCCAGTAACCCCCCATGCCCACCTCAGTGCCACCCCAGTGCACCCAGTGTACCCCTACTGCACCCAACACCCCCGCGCACCACCCACAGCCTTTGCACCCCTTGCCATGGGGGCTGCTGGCACAGGCTGAGGATGTGCCGGTCAGTGCCAGCAGCACTGAGGACCCTGCAAATGACGGGATGGGGGAGGACACCCTCCCGCGCCCCCCAGCACCCCGCAGCCAGCACCCATGCTGGCAAGAGCCGGACTTGGCGGTGCAGGCAGGCTGAGCTGGGCCGGCGGCAGCCGCGGTGCAAGCCAGAGCCTGAGCCTGGGCAAGACGATTCACATCTCCGGCAGTGCCGGTGCCCGCAGCCCCCGCACCGGGCGCAAGCCTGTGGGCGTCGTGGTGGGGCTGGACCCCCAAACCCTGCCCATGGCCTGCGCGGGTGGCCCCACGGTGATGAATGAACAGGGCTGAGAGTCGAGGCTTGCTCTGAGCCAGCCCCGGAAAGCTGCCCGCGGGCCAAGGCTGTGCCGAAATTATTCCGGCCACGTGCCAATGACCGGATCCTGCCAGGAGAGCTGGCGGCACGCGTGGGCATGGGGCTACCCTGCCTCTGGGTGCGTCCTCTGTGCCGGCGGGCAAGCGAGGGGTGCAGGGGTGCCCGGGTCGGTGCCGAGGCTCCCTGCTGGGGCAGGGGGAAATGGAAACCAGTTTCTTCCAATCTCTTATCGCCCGGCAGCCATGTGAGGAAATGAGTTATAAAGTCCAGAGACTGCTTCCTACTGCGCCGAGAGCACCCGCTGCCGAGGATGTGCTGCCCGGCCCTGCGTGACGGGGTGCCCATGGGATGCCCCGGTCCCTCTGCCCAGGCTCCCTTGGCTGAATGCTGCTCCACCGGCCCCCTGCGGGGAAGCCGGTCGGCCCCAGCCCTCCCCTCACCAGTGCGGGGCTGAGTGCTGGGGGTCCTGGTGTCAACCTGCGTCCCAGTGCAGGCTTAGAGGTGCTGGGAGCTCCCTTGGGCTCCAGGATCCTCCCAGGGTTCGGGGGGGTCCCTGTGCCTGCGCTCCCGGAGCTGCTGCAATGCCCACGCACATCCCGCTGCATCCCGGCTGCCCCCTGCAGCGGGAGGGGGTGTCACCCCGGGGGTACCCCAGATCCGCCTGGTTGCAGGGCTGCGGGCAGCCTCATCGGCCAGCTCCCCCCACACGGAGCGAGCGTCCTGTTCCCAGCAGCGCCCCGTGGGCAGCGGGCGCGAAGGCACAGATGCCGCCGTGCCGGCTGCCAAGGCGCTGCCATCTGTGTGCACGGGGCTGCCAGGCTGGGGGGGCCGCCGCTCCCCCCAGCTGCCCCACCTCGGCCCCAGGGCACTGCAGCGCTGCAGGACTGGGTGCCCCCCAAAACGGTCTCCCCAGGGCTCTGTGGGGGGCTTGGGAAGGGGTCCGAGACCCTGCGAGGAGGAAGGAAGCAGGGGAGGCCCGGCCGCCTGCCTGCCTTCCTCTGCGGGGTTGCAGGGCCACCGTCACCCCCTCGCGGCCATCGCAACTGGCCAGTGCTGCCACCCCTCCTTGGCCCTGCACCCGCACGGGCTTGGGGCTCCCCCCTTCCGTGGGGCAGCATGGTGTTTGTGTAGACGCTACAGAAATAAGGGGTGGTGGGGCTGGGGAGAGACGCTGGCAGGGCTCCCCCACGGCGCCCGGCTGAGGGGCTGCCCAGGGACGGTTCGGCATCATCACACCGTGCCTGGCCACGTGTCACGGGAGGGGGCTGTGACCCAGTGTGGGGGTCCCCAAATCCTGTCCTCGGTGCTGCCAAAGGCAGCTGCAGCCCCACAGCCCCCACCGTAGGGCCAGACCCCACCCCGGGCCAGCCCCAGGACCCATTTTTGGGGTGCGGGTGTGGGGATCTGCCACCCAGCCAGGAGCAGGGCCCCCCGCGGGTGCTGGGGCTGGTGCCAGCGCAGGGCCGGCGCGGCCGCTCAAACAGCCCTTTGTTCCCAGCGGGGACACAAAGGGCTCCAGTGCGGCCAGGCTGGGGCCAGCAGCCGGGGCTGGGGGGGGCTATGGCAGCGTGGGGGGGCCACGACGCCTTCCCTAAGAGCCAGGGTGCCCTGTGGAGCTGGCCTGAGGTGGGGTGCCGAGGTTGCAGGGCCGGTCACCACCGTATGTGGGAGCCCACGGGCTGGGGGTGCGCAGCCATCAGCGGGGGCACGCTGCCCCCATCCAGGACCCCCCAAATGCCCAGCCGGGGGCTCGGGGAGTACGTGGCTTCGCTGGGTGCTGCAGTGGGTCAGGGTGCCCCTGCTCGGGGTGCACTGCCACAGGGCTGGCATCACCCCTGCCACCAGCCACCCCCATGGTGGGGGAGGCCAAATCCTGCCCCCTGCTTTTGGCTGGTGCCTGGTTGCTACGGGAAACCTGTGGGTTTCCCCTGGCGATGGGCTGAGCCCCTCGCTGTCGCCTGGGAAACGGTTGCTGTGGCAACGCATCCCCCACCCCCAGCAGCAGCAGGGTGGATGGGGAGGGGGCTTCGGTGGCAGGGACACCCGGTGACACCCCCGTGCCACCCCTCAGACCCTGGCTGGGCCTCCATCAACCGCGGGGTGCTCATCTGCGACGAATGCTGCAGCGTGCACCGCAGCCTGGGTCGCCACATCTCCATCGTCAAGCACCTGCGCCACAGCCCCTGGCCTGCCACCCTGCTGCAGGTGGGTGCTGGCCCCACGGGGACATGGAGGGGGACACTCGCAGGGACCCCGTGCACCCACTGGGCCCTGCCTCTCCCCCCAGATGGTGCACACCTTGGCAAGCAACGGGGCCAACTCCATCTGGGAGCACTCGCTGCTGGACCCGGCCCAGGTGCAGAGCGGGCGCCGGAAGGCAAACCCCCAGGACAAAGTGCAGTAAGTGCCCTCCGTGCCGCTGGGAGGGGGTCTGCGCCAGCCGGGCGTCACCCCCTCACCCTGCAACCTGCCACCCCCTCCAGCCCCACCAAGTCAGAGTTCATCCGCGCCAAGTACCAGATGCTGGCCTTCGTCCACAAGCTGCCCTGCCGGGATGACGACGGCGTCACTGCCAAGGACCTCAGCAAGGTGGGGCGTGGGCTGGGGGCGTGCCCCCCCCCCCTTCTTGGCAGCGGGGACAGATCCCCACCTTACCACCTCTCTGCTCCGTAGCAATTGCACTCGAGCGTGCGGACGGGCAACCTGGAGACCTGTCTGCGCCTGCTCTCGCTGGGCGCCCAGGCCAACTTCTTCCACCCGGTGAGCGCTGGTGGGGCTTGAAGTCCCTGGGGCTTGGGGTTGGGGGGTCCCAGAGCCCCATCCTGCAGGCAGGCTGCAGGGCTGAGGCTGCCCGTGCCCGCAGGAGAAGGGCACCACGCCGCTGCACGTGGCCGCCAAGGCCGGGCAGATCCTGCAGGCAGAGCTGCTGGTGGTCTACGGCGCCGACCCCGGGGCGCCCGATGTGAATGGGCGGACCCCCATCGACTATGCCAGGTGAGGGCAGGGAAGGGAGGGGGTCACCCTTGGCTGCACCGCAACCCGAGGGTGGGCATCACCCCTGCCCGTCCTCTCACAGGCAGGCAGCCCAGCACGAGCTGGCGGAGCGGCTGGTGGAGTGCCAGTACGAGCTGACCGACCGGCTGGCCTTCTACCTCTGCGGCAGGAAGCCAGGTGAGCGCGGGGGTCCCGGGGTGGGGAAGGTTACCCTCTGGGGGCACGGGGCCCCGCTCACCGCCCCTCTCTTTGCGCAGACCACAAGAACGGGCACTACATCATCCCGCAGATGGCTGACAGGTGAGTGCCCAGTGCCTGCGGCCCTGCCGCCCTGTCCCACGTCGCCCCCGGCGTCCCCGCTGGGCCAAGGAGGGGGGCCACGGTCCCCATGACCGGCGCTGGAGCATCCCCGGGGAGGGTGGGAGGGGGTCCGCGTGCCCACGCGTTTAACGTCCGCCTTTATCCTGTTCTTCCCTCCGCTGCCTTCTCCGGAGCGCAGAGTGCGCCCAAAGTGCATGGCACAGAGGTATTGTCCGCTTGGCTCTCGGCTCCGGGGGCCCCCCCATGCCGCTGGCATGGGCCCCCCCTGCAGCCCCGGCCGCTCAGCCCAGCCTGGCACCCGAGGGCACCTGGGGAGGGGGGGGTCCCACTCGCCCCCTGCCACCTCATCCCCCCGTGCCTGCCTGCCAGCCCCGCTCGGTGAAGACCCCCACGCCCGGGGTGGGGGGGGTCCTTGTCCTGCTGGGGTGCAGCTGGGGACCGTTTCGGTGGGGACGGGACAGGAATAACTCCCAGTTTGTGTCTCCCCGCTCCCTGCGCCTCCCAGCCTGGACCTCTCCGAGCTGGCTAAGGCAGCCAAGAAGAAGCTGCAGGCGGTGAGTGGGGGCCAGGATGGGGCTGGAGGGGTCCCATTCACCCACCCCCTCCCCCGCCTGACACCGTCCCTCATCCTGCTTCAGCTCAGCAACCGTCTCTTCGAGGAGCTGGCCATGGACGTCTACGACGAGGTGGACCGCCGGGAGAACGATGCGGGTGAGCCAGGGGCACAGGGTGCAGCCCCCTTGGGCTGGGGCTGGGGTGAGCGTCACAGCACAGGGAGGAGCAGCCGGCGGGGCCGTGGCCGAGCCCGTCGCTCCCCCCGATCCGGATCCGTCTGCCGGGACCGCAGGCCCCTCCTTCCTGGTTCCTCCGGCCGGGGAGGTTTGCTCAGCGCGAGGGGCCGCAGCCGGGTGCCAGGGCTGGGGTGCTGCCGGAGGTGGGTGCCGGGACCCCGCCGGGGACAGGGCCTCAGCCCAGACGGGTGCCTCTGAGCTGGGGGGGGCGGTGAGGTGGGGGACACCCCATTTCCATAGTGGGGTGGGCACAGACGGGCACGCCAGACCCTCTCCCCGCTGGCTGGGGGTGCACGGGGCTGGCACCCCAAAGGACGAGGAGCTGGGGGTCCCTGCTGGGGGGTGCAGGGGGGATCCCAGACCCGCAGTGTGGCTGGGTGAGGCGATTCCCGTCAGCCTGGCTGGGCTCCGCTCCCAGCCCCGGCAGGCTGGCCCGGTGCCTGCGCCTGCGTCCTGCTGGCTCTGCTGCCGGCCCCAGGCCCTGCCGCGTGCTCGCTCCGGGGGGGTGCGGCCCCTGCAGCCCCCCGGGGCTCTGATGCCGGGTGCCTGCCCGCAGTCTGGCTGACAACACAGAACCACAGCACGCTGGTGACAGAGCGCAGCGCTGTCCCCTTCCTCCCTGTCAACCCCGAGTACTCGGCCACACGCAACCAGGTGAGCCCCCGCCCTGCGCCCCACCACCCACCCTTGCACCCAGACCCCTGCTCACCCTCTTCCCCTGCCACCTCCTCCCAGGGCCGGCAGAAGCTGGCCAGGTTCAACGCCAGGGAGTTTGCCACGCTGCTCATCGACATCCTTGGGGAAGCCAAGCGTAGGCAGCAAGGGAAGAGTCTGCTGAGCCCCACAGGTGAGGGACGGGGGGCAGCGAGGGGGGGCCCAGCATCCCCCCCTGCCCTGTGCTCAGCTCCCCCCTTGCACTGCCCCAGACGCCCTTGACTACTCGCTGCGGAGCCAGAGCGACCTGGACGACCAGCACGACTACGACAGCGTTGCCTCTGACGAGGACACGGACCAGGAGCTGCTGCGCAACGCCTCCCGCAACAACCGCGCCAGGGTGAGCCCCGGACCCCTGCCCCGGACCCCCCCACAGCTCCAGGATCCTGGTGCTGAGCCCCTCTCCCCACAGAGCATGGACTCCTCCGACCTCTCGGATGGCCCCATCACACTGCAGGAGTACCTGGAGGTGAAGAAGGCTCTGGCCGCCTCCGAGGCCAAGGTGCAGCAGCTGATGAAGGTGAACAACAGCCTGAGTGACGAGCTGCGCCGGCTGCAGCGCGAGGTGGGTGCTGGGCCAGCGGGACCCTCCCCTTGGCGTACCCCCTCCCCGCTGATGCCTCCCTGCTCCTGCCGCTGCAGATCCACAAGCTGCAGGCAGAGAACACGCAGATCCGGCAGCAGACGGGCCCCGCACACCCAACCCCGGCCCCCAGCGAGCGGCCTGAGCATGGGCATCCCCCAGGCACGGCCCCCCCACACCGCCGGGACCGCCAGGCCTTCTCCATGTACGAGCCGGGCTCGGCACTGAAACCCTTCGGGCAGCCGGTGGAGGAGCTGGTGACACGGCTGCAGCCCTTCAGTGCCGGCGTGAGTGTGCCGGGGTGGGTTGGCAGGAAGTTTTTGGGGTGCAGCGGCCCCCCCCAGCCCCTCAGGGTGCTGGGTCCTGTCCCCGCGGGGCCGTAACCTTTCGTGTGTCGCCAGGAGGTGGAGGACGAGGCTCTGTACTCCATGCACATCCCGGCCAGCGTGTACCGGGTAAGGGGGCCGCAGCGGGGGCGGCTCCTGCATGGGACATGGTGGCTGTCACCCTCCCGGGACGTGGCCTCCATGCTGTCCTGGGACGTCCTGTCCCCCCGCCGCCCTGCACACCCCCCGGGTCAGGCTGGGGACCTCCCCGGGGGACGGCGGCTGCGGGACGTTCCTGCATGCAGGGCGGCAGTGTCCCCTGTGCTCGTCCTCCCCTGCACGTCACCGGGGTCGGCTCCAGACCCTTCCGCACCCTTTTCAGCACCGACTTCCCCTCTCTTCCCCCTCCAGATCCGGAAAGGTCCATCTGCCTCCTCGGTGCCCTTTCCCCCGTCCTCTCCGCTGCTCTCCTGCCCACCCGACGGTGCTCGGCACATGGTGATGTACTGGGGAAGATGGGAGCAGTTCCCGGGCTGGGGGTACCCCGTCCCTGCACAGGGATGGGGCTGGGCAGGGCTTGATGCTGCTCCTCTCCCCTCCAGAGCAAGCTGGACCGGCACGGCAGCGGCACCGACAGCGACTACGACAACACACAGGCGGGTGAGGTGCTGATCAGGTGAGTGCTGGGGCTGGGGACTGCACCGGCGACATGGGGACACAGAGCTGGCAGTGACCCCGGGGAGTCGGTCGGTCCCTGCAGCATGGAGGGGAAGCGATTCGTGGAGCTGAGCAAGGATGAGGACTTCCCCCACGAGCTGGACCCGCTGGACGGGGAGCTGGACCCCGGGCTGCCCAGCACAGAGGACGTCATCCTCAAAACCGAGCAGGTCACCAAGAACATCCAGGAGCTGCTGCGGGCGGCGCAGGAGTCCAAGCACGACAGGTAGGGCTGGGGATGGCCACGGGGTCCCTCTGGAGCCCCCTGGTCGCAGGGACTGTGTTCATATGGGGACATCTCTGCCACCCCCATGGCAGGGAGCCATCGTGCTCACCCGCTCTGCTCCCCTCCAGCTTCGTGCCCTGCTCAGAGAAGATCCACTCAGCTGTGACAGAGATGGCATCGCTCTTCCCCAAGGTAGGAGGGGTAGTGGGTCCCGGGGGTGGGGGTGTCCCCACCAGGCACTGTGTCCCCACCCTGACACGGGTCCTGACTCTGCCCCACTGCAGAAGCCGGCGCTGGAGACGGTGCGGAGCTCCCTGCGGTTACTCAACGCCAGCGCCTATCGGCTGCAGAGTGAGTGCCGCAAGACCGTGCCGCCCGAGCCGGGCGCTGCCGTGGACTACCAGCTCCTGACCCAGCAGGTCATCCAGTGTGCCTACGACATCGCCAAGGCCGCCAAGCAACTGGTCACCATCACCACCCGCGAGAAGAAGCAGTGAGCGCTGGCCCGCGTCCCCCCGCACTCCCCTGGCCCCCACGCTCTTCATCTCTCCCTCCCCTCGGGGCAGCAGCTGGCACCTGGGGCGAGCGTGGCTGCAAGTGGCCTTAGCTCGTGGGGGGCCAGGGCGTGGGGTGAGCTCCCCATTGCCCCCCCGTGCTGCCAAGGAGCTGGTGCTCAGCTTGCGGGGTTAGGTGCTTGCATCCTCCTGTACAGACCCCTGCCCGCCCCTGTGCAGCCCGCCCCGCGGCACGCGCCTAACTTATCCTGTACATAGCCTGTGTAGCTGTCCATGGCGACGGCGGAGGTGTACCCCCTCCCCCCCAAAGCCCCTCGCCGGGCGGCCGGTACCCCCAGGCCCGCCCACAGCGTTACACTGGACCGGGGCGCCCGCGGGTCCCCCCCTTCCCGGGCGTCCTGCCCCCCACTGGGGCCACGCTCCCTACTGTAAGATGTGTCCTTGTACATTTGTATCAATAAAGATGTGAGCATTGCACGGGCCCCCGGCTCCGGCCGTGATGGGGGGTCCTTTGCCCCCATGGTGTGGCTGCAGGGGATTCACCCGCCCCAGCGCCAGGCAGGGCTCAGCCACGTGTCCCTCCCGTTTCACCCAGTCCCCTTGGCCCCGGCTGGCGGCCGCTCACGCCGTCCCCAGCACGGCCTCCCTGCTTGCCCAGCCCCGGGGCAGGGCTTTCCCAGCACGGCCCTGCCATCGCTCTGCAAACCTGCTGAGCACCGGGGCTGCCGGCTGGGGTTCCTGCCGCCCCCATGGTGTCCCTCGAGGGTTTGGTCGCCGCAGCCGCGGTGCTCACCGGCCTGGGCCTGCTGGCCTGGCGCCTTTGGGCTGGGTGGCTGGAGGCGCCTGGAGACTGGGCAGAGGAGGAGGAAGAGGAAGGTATCCCCTTCATGGCCAAGGATGGCTCAGAGCGCTGCCGGCTGCTGTGCAAGCCCTCGGCACTGGCGCAGCACATGATGCGGAGCTTGGGGCAGTCGGCGGTGCTGCAGGGGGGACGCTGGCTGTGGCCACGCTGGCCCCAGCTCCAGGTGCTGCAGCAGCTCCTGCAGCCACCTGAGCCAGAGCCGGCAGTGGCCCGGGAGCTCCTGCAGCTACACGACACGGGGCTGGTGGCCCTGGACTGGCTCCTGGGGCCACAGAGAGCCAGGAGTGGCAGGGGCGGGGGGGGGCCCAGCTCAGTGCTGCTGCTCATCCCCAGCGCTGCCGGGAAGGTGACGGGAGGGCTGCTGCAGCTGGGGCTGCGGGCGCTGGAGCAGGGCTTCATCCCCGTCATCTTCAACCGCCGGGGTCACAATGGCTGCCCCCTCACCACCCCCCGGCTCCAGCCCTTTGGGGACCCCGGCGACCTACGGGAGACAGTGACCTACCTATGCTGCCGGCACCCCGCTGCCTCGCTGCTGGCGGTCAGCGAGGGCTCGGGCTCGGGGCTGCTGCTCGCCTACCTGGGGGAGAGCGGCTCCTCCAGCCGCCTGACTGCCGCCGCCTGCATCTCCCCCATCTTCCGGGGCCGGGACTGGTTTGAAGCGGGGATGCCCTGGTTCTACGAGTGGCCGCTGCTTCTGCACCTCAAGAGGGGACTCAGCAGGTCAGTGGGGTCCCTTGGGGCTGGGGGCACTGTGGAGGGGGTGCCCTGGGAGCCTCTCGGCCAGCCCTGGAAGAGGGTGCGTGCAACCGGTGCTGCCGCTGGGAGCCCCAGCTCAGGGGCAGAGGTGCTGAGGGCAGCAAAATGTGCTGGTTAATGAACACCAGCCTGGAGCCGGCTGCCATGGGGCCAGCTTGGCTGCCACGTGCTCCCTGGCCCGGCTGGGGCTGTGGCAGCATCTTGGGGTCCCCTGGCCGACAGCCGCGTCACCTTGGTGCAGCAGCACTGGTGCGAAGCCCCCACACTGCACTGGACTCTGGGGGCTGAGTGGGAATGGCCACCCCCGCCACCGACCCTGAGTGTCTGCCTTGGGGGGACCATGAGCACCAGGGCAGGGCAGGGGGCTGTGGCAGCTGCCACCCATCCTTCCCAAGGGTTCTGGGCCCCTATTGCCCAACACAGCAGTGCTGGGGAGGGCCAAGCACTGGTGGGGGCTGGGACAGGAGACGAACCGCCCCGTGGCAAGGCCTTGAGCAAGCGACACGTCCCGGGTAATGCTGAGACCTCGGGGTGGGGCACAAAGGGGCCTCGCTGGTGGGCAAATGAGGGCCAAAAGACCCACAGCGCAACCCCCAAATGCTGGGGCAAAGTGCCAGGCTGCACCTCAGCAATGCCCGGGGGGTGCGGCCGGGCGCAGCATTTGCTGCAGTGATGGGGTGCGGTGGGGGGGATTTCTGTTGGCCAGGGGGTGGGGGGCAGCAGGGTGTGTCATTCCCCCCCCTTCCCAATACCCAGTGCAAGCGCTGCTGTCACGGCAACGGCGCAGAGTGCTGGCTGCCTCCTGTTGCCATGGTACCTGGGCCGGCACAGGCTGCGCTGCGGGGACCCCCCCCCCCCCCCCAGCATCCCTGCAATGGGCTGGGATGGGACCCCCCCCCACCTTGCAACTGGCTCTGGGGAAGGGGTTTGAGGCCACCGGCAGATCCTGCATTCAGGGCCATGCCGCAGTGCAGCCCCCACTACCCCAGCTGCTTAGGGCAGGTGCGTGAGCCGGGGGCATCCCCCCAGCCCCCAGCCCACAGCGGCTGCCCTGTCGCTGCAGGTACATGGGGGCCCTGGCTGAGGTGGTGGACGTGGACAGGCTGCTGGGCAGCCGCTCGCTGCGGGAGCTGGAGGAAGCCCTCTTCTGCCAGACCAAGAGCCGCCCCACCAGCTGGGAGGCCTACTGGGAGCGCAACGAGCCCCTGCGCGATGCCGACGAGGTGGCTGTGCCGGTGCTGTGCCTCTGCAGCGCCGACGACCCAGTCCGTGGCCCCCCAGCCCGCAGCCTGCCCCTGGAGCTCTTCCGCAGTAGCCCCTACTTCTTCCTGCTGCTGACCCCACGTGGGGGGCACTGCGGCTTCCCCCGGCGGGGACCGGGGCGCTGCTGGGGCCACGAGGCCGTGCTGGAGTACTTCAGGGCCATGGCTGAGTTCCTGCAGGCAGAGGAGCGCAGGAAGGGGCTGCCGCGGCCCCGTAGGTGGGGGGGGCCCACGGTCGAGCCCCCCCTCTTCACCTGGCAGAGGTCCTACACCCGGTAGCTCCCGGGCAGGGTCCCACGCGCCAGGGGGGCTCAGAAAGGCAGGCAGACACTCCGTGTACTAAAATTACTTTATTACAGTTGATTTTTTTTTTTAACATTTCCTTTGCTATGATACAAAGGATACTTACAAACAAAATATTACATATGACCTTATTTTTTTCTCTTCTCTTATTTTCTGACAACTTGGTAACAGCTTTAAATGCACAATCTATACAATTAATACAGGTTATATATGAGCTATAATGTATGTTGAACCAGAAGAATACCAGAATACTGACAATATACTGTACATTAAGCCTTACCAGTTAGTGCTCGTGGCATTTTCTACAAGAAGGAAAACGCACACCTGTAGATTCACTCATACCAGCTGGTGCTACCAGACACAGAAGCAGGAAGGAGTTTAATTCCCCTAGTTAAATCCTTCGCGGCCCATCACCGTGGTGTTGGGCCTGGAAACCTCAGACCAGTGTTCATAGTAAAACAGCAGATATGTGTTTTTTTTCTAACTAACGCTCTGCAGCACAAAACCGTACCGGCACCAGGGCCGGGCGCTGGGTGAGCTCTTGGTGGTGAGCTGGACCTGGAGGGGGGGAGGAAGAGGAGGAGGAGGAGAGGAAAAGCAGCAACAGCTTCGCTGTCATCAGTCGGCACTCTTGGGTTTGTGCACATGAACAGGCAGGCGCTGAGCGCGGAAGAGCAAGCCCAAGGCACGTTGCTGCCCCGGCACGGTTCGGCCCCTGGCTGCACGTGGAGCTCGTGCCCAGCAAAATGTCCGCGGGGTCGGGCAGCCGGCGGGGCCGGCAGCTGCCCTGTGGTTACCTGCTCGCCAGGAAAGGTTTGCTTTTGTTTAGCAGCCAAAGCTGGAGTGGTGTGGCTACAGGTGTGCACTTCCCCTCCTCCTGCCATGGTCTACCTCGGACTGATAAGGTTACATTTTTGTTTTCTTTTCTTTTTTTTTTTTTTTTTTAAAGCAACCAGCAAGTGAAGCGTTTTTAGTTGACTGGCAAAAGACCTGGCATTTGCACAGCAGCTGCAAATGGAAAATAGCCATCCCCTCCTCCCACCCACTGCATCCCAGCCCAGAAAATCCCAAACTGTTGGCGGAAGGAAAAAAAAAAACCCAACCAAAAAACCACAGGGGTGGAGGAGAGGAAGAGGAGGGGGGGACAGGTCGGAAAATACCAGGTTTGAGTTAACGTTTCCTTGATTTCACACAATGCTTGTGCAAAAAAGAAACAAAACAAACCCCCCAAACAAACAAAAAACCCCAAACCAGAAACATGCTGGAAATAATGAAAACAAATGGAAAGTAATATATAAAATTAAAAATATAAATAGGATGTCTGGCTGACTGGTAGAAGAATAGGTCATTTAGGTTACAAAAAGGAATATACATTCAAGAGGCTCTGAACCCAGTGGGGTAACTGATGTTAAACTTGTGTTAATAGTTAGGCTAGAATTCTCAAGTTTGTTTTTAAAATCTTCACAATACAAGCAAGCTATTTTTTAAAAAATATACACTATACACACCTCACACAGCTTCTCCTATCCTTATTACACACGTGACGCTACCCTCCCGTCCACCAAACCAAGGGGCTCCCCACGGCCAAGGAACGCAGGGTGGGCCCCCCTCCGACCGGCAGGCCCCGAGGGGTCGGTGGGGCAGCGATGGCTGCAGAGCACCGGGCAGGCCGTCCGCGGGCTACCACAACCTCCTCAAGCATTTACAAGTCACCAAAGGGCTGTAGCCTTTTATGTTACACACACTTCACTTCGTAACGTTAATTATTTACATCAGGGCTGCGCCCCAACTCCCCCCCCCCCC